>JABMBR010006381.1:0-10312 GCA_018881525.1 Meteorus sp. PSUC_FEM 10030008
TTTTTTGGGCCATTATTATATGTATTATTACGAAACTTTTCACGTTGGTTTCGTTTATTCAGCCCAAATGGTAATATTTCAGCTTATTTGACTGGACTAATGAAAGTGTTGAGAACATTCTTCATAGTGATGATCGGATGCGTCTCCTCTCTCAGTGTCAACCATGATGATTGTGTGCACATATTGTGCCAGAGATCAAATCGCTGACCAATGCACCCCAAATACGGAAGTTGGTTTCATTTGGTTTCATTACCCCGTTGACCAGCTTTTGATAAGCGATGCTGTTGATAAGAACTATCTCAGATCCCATTGTGGCCTCTGTAACCTGCAATAACAAATGTGAGTGATACGAAGAAATATGCCATTGAATGTTATAGTCTGAAAGCAGCGAAACAGACGAGGGAAAGAATGCGAATACCTTTACTCCTGCGGTGAATTCTATCAATTCATTATCCTTCAGTACTGTACCAACATGATATTCATAAAATGGCACCACACTGTTCCAACATTTTATAGAATTTTCTGAGAGTGAACCATAGAACAGTATTCCGTTTGCACTCATTGCCTCTGAGGCTGATTGTGATGATCGTTCATGAAAGGATGGTTTAAAATTATGAATTTCAGCTGCAGGGTTTCCTTCGAATGTCGTTGAATTCCTAATCACGGATGTAGAAACAGATGTTTCTCGAAGACTTGCGAGTGAATGGAAATACAATGTTCTATCACCATTGCTTTTTAAAGGTCCTAATGCCATTCCAAAAAGACCATCCATCAAATCAAAGCTCAATTTATTGATTGTGAATGTTCCATGATCTGGATCTGGATAGAAATACTTGTTTCGAATGCTCCATGATTTTCTATTGGCATGATCGTAAACAAATAATTGATATCGCTCGACATCGGCAAGGTAAACAAATGCGTTGTTGCATTGTCCATGACGAATATCAACTACTGGTGTTATGAGTTGTGTATTATTCATTATCGACATGGCATTGAAAGTGTATGATGAAATGAGTTGGTCATTTAGCAAATTGAAGAGCAAAAGCTTCGGTGGACAAGTGGGAGCATTTTTATAGATGCCAGTGTCCAAAACCCAGAGTCGGTTACACTCATCAACCTGGAAATTTCATTTTCAATGTTCATGATTATTAGCAATATTGGGGAGTGAAAGAAATGGTCCATATCTGTGTTGGACACTTGGAACGAGTGAGAGGATAAAGAAATTTACTTTGACTCGATATACACTGATGATGTGATCGCAATTTCCATCAACCTTATTCATATCATAATCCGGATATGGTTTGATTAACGCACTGCCATCAGCTGCTTTTCCATCAGATATATAACCAACAGTGGTCGGTACCCCATCACTAAAACGTGGTGTCGTCACGAAAACTCGTATACCAGTACGAGCGTCTATAGAGCAAAAAAGATGGGAAAAATCGTGAATTGATAGCAAACGACAAACGGTGTTATTATAGACGTATGAATTCCTCAATTCAGAACGGGAATATTTGCATCACAAAATCCGGATATCTCTCATGAAAAAATCGGGGCTTGTTTATTTTTTATCTCAACTGTTATTATACTTTCGACGATAGAAACACGGATAACGATTACAGGAAAAATTGTAATTTTCTCATAAGCAAGAATGTTCAAATATGAACAGCCAATATAAACAATGGTTCTCGAAAAATGAGTTTCCGTCATATCAGATATTGTATGAAAATAACACTAAAGACATACTTCAGATATTAGAATAATCATTCATGTCATATAGGGCATGAACGATGATTTATATTTACTATAATGGAGATCAGTGTCAATTGGTACTGCAGCACCAGGGACAAACGATCCGGTATCAATCGCTCGTTGACGTTCAGCTTGATCTTTATAATGGTAATCAATTGCCTTCCATTCGAAATTAATCCTTAGTTTATCAGCATTGATTATGTTGTTACTGTGGACGAAATGCACCAATGCAAATAAGAAAACATGGAAAATGATGAGTCGATACATCTTTCGTAGATGAAAATTCAATCAATTTGTTGTGAAAACAGAATGATCGCCGTTTCCCGCTTCAATAAATTGAGATTGCACAATGGGCGAATTCTTTGATGATGAAGTTGTGCAGAATAGCATCCAAACACTTCAGAAGCATTCACCAAACTGACGATGGAATCTGAAATTTTAGAGTATTCGTATATTTCCTTTGCTCATTCAATATAAATATTTCGAGAGCATGTGACGCATGAGAGATAACAAATTTCAAGCATCTTCCATTCTCACATAAATGTTTACATGTTTGAGTCACATTAGATAAGATTAATTTCAATGGGAGTTAAATTAGTCTGTGAAGGTATTCTGACAGGAAATGGAACAGAAAAAAAACCTGACTATTTAAATATGTCATGCTTGTAAGTAACATCGATTGGAGAACAATGGTATCGGTTGGGGATATTGATATCAACTCGCAGTAGCACAAAAATGATAATCCATATTTCATTGATGTGCCCAATATTTCACCTAATCGATCTCATTAAGCCTCGTTCGATGTGTTCATTCAACATGCAAATAAACGCTAAGAAATACACGCATGAATATACTGATATATACGTACGCAATACATTTTGAAATTTATGTCTATCTTTTTATTTGTTCCTGGGAAACATTAAGCATTTATTATAATTGCCTAGCATTAAATGACGTCGCTGGCTCTGGAAAAAACCTTCGTTGTTTCTTCCTCATCATTGTTTTCCTCCAATCCGTATTCAATCATTATATAAAAATTGGATCAATCATTCATGGAGATAAATATGAATGATGTTCAAATCTAAATGTAATACTTGGAGAATAATATGTGTTTTCTTTTCATTCCCTATTTCATAATTACTCTCAACTGACAGTATCTCGAAAAGTGAATGTTAATGAGGAGTTGTGTAACACGTTGAAAGCCACATTTTTAACATATTTGGTAGGTAATATATCATGATGGAATGATCTACACGAAATGAAGATGGTAGCATGAGCATGCACATGAATTCGTAGAGAAGTTGAAAATGTAGAGAGAACGCAAAAGTGAATATGCAATAAAGTCTGTTGTATCATTCATTCCCTGTGTTATTGGCGCCCAAAATCGATTTTGACGTATATTATATAGAAGAGCACTGATTTCGTGAATGAATTGAATACTATACAATCAAATATATACTAATGTACATTCCCTGAACTTTCGTATCACATTAGTATTTGAGAGTGTTCGTGGCTCGATTTGTGGCGGTGACGTGCGTTGTTCGGACAGTAGAATGAATCTCTTGCCAGCGTAGCGAATTGTTTTTCATTAGAAGTATTATGATTTCAATTTCGGCAAGGTAATCCAGCTGACGATCATTTCAAACAATTGAGGAAACAGATTTGTTCTGTTTCGCAGCATCAGGATTACCTCCTCATCATTCGGATATTGATGACTTGAATGCATCTGTGGATCATATTCTGTTCGACGAACTCATCCATCAATGCTTCCCCTATGATCAAGATAGTTCGTTCCATTCGGATTCAATGTACCTGCCATTACTTTTTGTTATCGATTCGTCAATTGCTGAAGTTGGTCGCGTTGGCGTTCGTCACGGTAAATCTAAAACAAAAACAGACGAGGAAGAATAAACTAGACCACGTATGCGCGCGAATTATGAATAATGGAACAATCGTTACCTTCTTAATGAAAATTATAGTTCCAATATGTCGAGCCAGAACATCTACAGAGTTTTCAATCCATTATCTATGAGTTCTGGTATTCTAGCAAACTGAAGCGGTTTGTGATGATAATGGATACAATAGAATCGCTATTTCATCCGTCGATTCTTCTGAAGATTGTGATGATTGTTTGTACGAAAATCCTCACTATAAATGTCTGCTCACATTGGAATTCGTTGAGTACTTCCAAGTTTCAGATCACTGATGTTGGAAAATAATTCTCTTCCTTCTCTGGTCATTTCAAATTAAGGTGTTAACAAACACAATAGTAATGTGAATGTAGTCGTCATCAACTCCATTCATGCCCAATTCGGACATGGTGCAGTAATTCTTGTTACATAACCCAGTTTTACCGGCACATCTAGTAGAAACATGAGATTGTTAGCAAGACTTTTTCCACTCTACCACCTCAATCTGTTAATCGGTTTGTCATAAAATTCCCAACAATATTCGATTTTTTAATATGTCAACCTGCTCTTTATGTAAACTGAACAACAAATGAGTAAAAGAATGATTGTTTATCAGTCATCGGACATTTACGGATATTGGGGTTGAGGAGATCTTCTATACTTGAACTGTAATATTTTCCATCAGTTAAACACCCATGTAACGAAAACTTCCAGAATTCGAGAAGTTTAATCATTTTCGAAAGTCATGAATAAAATTTCTCAAACATCATTGGCTGATTATGTTCGGCATGTGGAAAATGGAGAGAATGAACCGAGACAGTGTTCAAAAAGTGTCAACCCGTATGAGATCAATGATAACGAATTTTGAGAAAGATGACAATAGTGATGTTAATGATGATGATGATGTTGATGATGATAGTCCCCAAATTTCAATAATAATTTTCGTTTCGAATCCCACAAATATTAGTTCAGTGTAGTCAACAAGTGCCTCTTAAATAATTTTTTTCAACAGTCATCAAAAAATATGAATGAGGTGTTATTTTATTCGGAACATCATGTAGATGATTTTTGAGAAAGTTGAAGTGCCACTCGCAACAATTACGAGATTTATGAACAATTAAGAAAAAAAATGAGGGGTTTATAAATATCTCAAAAACCAATAGAGGTAGTTGAAATACGAACAGAAATTCGAAAAGAAGAGAGTTTCCCTTAGAAGGAGTCTAAACTCCCGGAACTGTAGGAGCGATATTCCGATATGGGGGGCGAGTACCCTAATTTTTGCAAACCACTCCCATCTTGAACACTTGAACAGAAGAAATTCTTTAAACGTATTAAATATCAAAATTGAGGAATACAAAAATTCTGGCCTGTACTGGGTGAATGGACAAATAAAATTCCGTCGGAAAAAAATCTGTATTGTCATTTTTCAATCAATTATGCAATGGTTAATTTACAACTTTTGTCGGATTGTTCATGAATATTGCAAGTGTGTTAATCGTTAATTTAGCAGTCTGAAAATATTTTCCGTTGTTAGGAATATCATTGAATGTCATCAAAATAAATCCCTGTCGGAAAAATCTTTATTTCTCTATTTTATATTAACCATTCGGGTATTTACGAAATTGAGAACTTCAATCAATCTATGGATTAGGAAATGTTATTTCGATGATTTAATGTCGGTATTGTCTCCACTGGCGAAAACTTTATTTCAATTTCGCTCTAGTCCCAATTTTCAAGATTCTGCTGATTATCGATCAGCTATTGTACTTCGTAATGAACGCTGGAAGAATGGGATAATAATAGTGACGTTGAAGGAAGTGTCGCGAAATCAACGGCTTTTTTGGACTTTTCAATCCATTAACTTTGAAATACGACATTGGCTTACAGTTACGTCAGCTTGACATTTTCCATAGAGAGGGAGCATGAATCTCCCTTCAGCTTCCCTAATTTCTTCGGTAGATGCACAGGAATCATAACATTTTCCCATAATTCATCATATTCTATCATTTCTGATTAAAGAATCTAATGATTTTTTACCCCCTTCTACCGAAAATAGAGAACACCGTATCGCAACCCATGAAAGCGTGGATGAATAGCATAATATCCTTCTGATGTTGATTTTTCAAGCGGTTATAAGTTGCATCAAGTTGTTGTGCTGAAACACATGGTTTCCACATCACAAAATTTAATTGGCTAGGTGTCAAAATAGTAATGAATGCAGCCAGATCTATGTTGGTTCGAACCGCAACAACTTTCTTATCTTGATACTTCTTCGCTAGTTCTACTGTCGTTTGAATAATGAGAGTATCAGCATCTTCTCTAACGTTTCCGCTATGAGAGTAGTTTTTAATTTGGTTATAGAACAATACATGTTCTGGATTTTATATGAAAACAAATTTTGTTTATCACTCAACTTCATTGTCACTTCAATAACATTTCTGGCATAATTTTTTAATTTATCTTCGAAACTGATGATAGCACTTTACACTTCGGAATCTTTCATCATAACTACAAAAAAAATTGCGATGGTATCCGAGTAATGACTTAAAATGAGATTTCTGTAATTAGTTGCGGAATTTTATTATCTCTTGCCATGGAACCTTATGCAGAAGGAATCCACCAACAATAACCAAATAACAGCCAGTTAACCCCGATGAGTTGAACGGTGAATAGTTTGTACTACAATTTAATTTTGATTTCATTGTTTTTCACACAATGCCATCATCATTAAATGAAGTCATCAGGTAAGGTACCAGTTCAAGGAGAAGACCGTTTCTCATCGTTGCCTTATCATTCATCAATAGCGAGAATCCTTCCGAATAATAAAGAAGTGTTTATTACTCTTTTTTCTCTATCCAACTCAATAGTTGACACCGTTGAAATTAGAATTCGGACAGTATTGAATTCAGGAAATTTGCAAACCTCTGCAGTGAATTCTATCATTGACATGTTTGCCCTACCTTTCGATATTACTTCATGACAGTCTGTGTTTGATTTTCTTAACAATCCTGTTGACAAAGATAGTAATTTCGAGGAACAGATAAATGGATCATGCATTGGAAACCTGGCTTTGCATGTTTGTTCATCACTAGTATAATTTTTTTAACGAACTGGTGTCACATCAACATGTTGGCTGGATGATTTCCACTCGATTTAACAAAGTCTTCTAACTGGTTCATGATTTTGATGTCTCATGGTATATCTCCCAGAATCTGTGTCACAACGCTTATCATATCACGACCATTCGATAATCTTTGAGCTTCTGTGTGGATGATACGATCAAAACTTGTTCAATCGTCATATCTACCCATATTCTAGCTCAAGCTTTATTAGTTCAACGATCAGTGGAGTATCCTACCGCAGTAAATAATCGACACTCCGTCAGATCCGTGTGATGTCTTCCAATGTACTTATCTGCTGCAGACACATTTGATTGGTTCGCATATAATTAATATGCCAGGCAACAAGGTAAGCTAGTTATTAATTCAGAATGCGATATAAACGCAGATTCCAGTCTCCTAGCCTCTCAGCTTCAATGTCGTATATCTAATGCGGTGAAGTGAAAATACCCAATCTACAGTTCGGCAGTTGGATCCCGTTTTCATCGTGCTTCGACAGCGCTGCTTGGGAAATCCCTGATTGCTGTAAAATTTTCATCATCATCGATTTCACGTAGCAATGGTGGATTGTTAAACAGGTCATCTGAAATCCTGCAAATTCTAATTTTTTTTATTCGAATATCTTTCAAGTTTTTGCTGTACTTGGTGAAGCTCCCAAGTTTGACATATTCACTTCTTTTTCGTCCCTTCTATGTTTCTACACCCCCTGATTTTAACAGCTGATTCTGAAAATTCTGCAATCAGTTCACCTATGACATAAGCAAGTGGAAGCCACCAATGCCAATAACAACGGTGTTTAACTTCTCATTTCTACAATTATGAAGAATTTTTAAAGCTTTCATATACAAAAGATGGTCTCAAGTGACGAAATCCATCTCCTGATCAATTCGGCGAGCATGTTTTGCTGCATATATTGAAGAAGAGTATGCGGTTCACAAATCGGATGGACTCTTCTTCATGAATGGTATTATATGCGACGCAGAAAGATTTGCAGGTATTTAGGTATGTCATCACTGACTGACTCAAGAAAATTCACCAAAAAAGGAGTCTTTCTATTATCGCACGTTGTTCCTTCGATTTGCATGTTATCAGTTCTACACCAGTCTTAATAATTCTCATATTTTTGACGTCCTTTTCGGCTTCACGATGTATCTAACACTTTCATTAAACGAGTCTTTGTCCTTCTCGCAATTGCAAATTGTTGTATCATTTGAGGTATATGTAGTAAAATTACTGCCATATTTTTCTTCAAAATGTTCCAATAACGTATTATCTAAGAGCTTGTGAATCATGGTTTCAGTAATTGTTTGACAGTAAATTGGCAATTACACTTGTTTCCAATGTAATCATAAACACGCAGTAAAGAATCTGTCAATTCTTCTTCTATTCTCCAAGGTTTACCTCTCCGTATATTCCAAGAGTCATTTCAACATTTATGATAACCAGTACTTTCTTATCTATTTTTATGCTTCGCTATACATCGGTCATGGCTACATTGAACGGACCGTTGTGTTCTTTCTAACTCAAGTCTATCGTCATAAAGGACTTGGGCGGAGTTTTCCACATTTTCATACAATTTTTCCAACAGAAATCGGTTTCGAAGCCCCTCAAAAACAGTTTCGAAAAAAGCAAGGAAATGCAGATTCATAGATAAACAATTATCACCCATTCAATATTCTTGTTTAAGTATAAGAAAAATTGTTGACGAACTATCGCATAACTAATTGAAAAATTGCGACAAAAGTATTCTCTCGTCGGAATATCGATCATTCATCTATCCAGTGGATACTTCGATTACTTCATTTCTCAATTTTGATCTCTAATATGTTTCAAAAATTGTTTTGTTGAAGTGTCCCAAGTAGGAGTAGCTTGCAAAAACCAGAGTACCCATTTTCGAAAGTATTTTCACTTTCCTGAACAAATTATAAGTATTGATACTGCAGTTACAGTAATTCAAGCTTTCGTTCTTGCAGTGTTTTGCAGTTCAGTAGTACTTGAGATATTTATGAATAACCAAACGATCATTTTTTTTTCTACTCATTGTTGAAAACTTTCACAATTGTTGCAAGCAGCACGGCCTTTTTCTTCCAAAAATCATGTACATGTTATCCCAAATCAAATGACACTTCATTCATATTTTTTCGAGACTGCTAAATAAAACTGATGAAAAGGATACTTGTTGACTATACTACATTTTGATGATGTATCGGCATGATCACATTATGTTCAAATTTTAAGCATGAAATTTCAATGATAAAATTGTGTGATATCAAACTACTTTTCGAAATACCTCATGAGATTGAAAAAGACGATTCAATAGGATTGATAGTGAAACAATGAATTGGAGGAGAGAGATAAGATTACAGTTAATATGTCAAGATCCTATCGAAATATCTGGTATAGCGCTAAAAAACCATTAACGAATCGAAGTGTGAGCTGTTCTTGTTTCAAAATATTCCTTGCATGAACTATCTGTCATGGACAAATGGAAATAAACCTTTCCGAACTCGTCTTGCAAACGGAAATTTTTCGTTCACGCCACTGAAAAGCTCCGATTTCCAGACGAAAAAGAAATGTACCTTTTTGGCAGGAAGGTTTATGATAACATATAGTTATAGAATATAGGAATGATTGATTACTGAAACAAGGTGGCCCTGATCGCGGGGACATGAAGCACGTGACGTTACAGAGAAAAAAAATGAAAATAATAGTGTTTGAATCATTTTTCTATCTTGATTCCGGAATTTGTTATAACTTTTCGAAAATTGGCCAATGGCGATGGCTATTTGCTATTTACCCTTGTTACATGATGGGTGGAGCGCTCCACGCAATGGTGATGATATTATATCCATAACCTTTCGTGTTTCCCACTTCACAGAAATATCTGTATATGAAAATGACAAATTCTCAAAAAGTTATAACAAATTAAGGAATCAAGATAGGAAAAGGATTCAAACGCCATTATTTTTATTTTTTTTCTCTATAACGTCACGTGCTTCGTGTCCTCGAGTTAAGGCCCGCCCTATATAATACGAATCGGATATTTTTTACGTATTCGAAATGAATATTCCTATCAATTAGACAATTTTTACAAGGCGCGCTCGAGAAATTTTACTGTGCTCTCCTGTAAAAATTGCCACCGCTACCCTCTTTGTTGAAGACGCCGCGGTGGAGAAGGTGCAGCTCCGTGTATTTGTTCTGACCGGCGAGAGAAAAACTTTCCTTCTTCTATATGTATGCGCACCTCTCTCTC
Organism: Meteorus sp. PSUC_FEM 10030008; assembly: GCA_018881525.1. Taxonomy (NCBI): domain Eukaryota; kingdom Metazoa; phylum Arthropoda; class Insecta; order Hymenoptera; family Braconidae; genus Meteorus; species Meteorus sp. PSUC_FEM 10030008. Next base: position 10,035 of record JABMBR010006381.1, read on the forward strand.
TCTCTGTATATATATACAGTTTAATCTCTTTTGTGGTTTTCGACGAGTCTTTTCGTGTTCGAAGATGACAAAGTCTTTAGTATTGAAAGCAACTTGGTGCAGTGTAGATCGGAGAATGTGGAAAAATGGTAAAACTGTGGGATCATTGTTTTCTCTGTTTCAATTCTGTTTGTCTTCATTTGTTTGATTGCGGACATTTTCAGTGATTGATAAGTGTAATGTTTGTCAATGTTAGGAAGAGAGAAATCTAGACGTCCTGATATCTTGTATATATATAT
>JABMBR010006382.1:0-60232 GCA_018881525.1 Meteorus sp. PSUC_FEM 10030008
ATATATACGTATCTAGCTGAAGATAGAAAAACTCAAGGGAACTACCCAACATTTAGGGATGGTTATAAGCATCACCCTCCGCAGATTTCTCACTTCGTGTAGAATCTCTAGCGGAGCAACTTGTGAGGTTTAACGGTTCACCGATGTATGTGTACCTTTATCCATGGAGGTACCGGGTGGCCAGTTATAGAAAACGTCTGGACTCATCGAAGCAAAGGAAGGAAAATAATATTTGGAAGAATTCCCTGCCAGGGCGATTTGTGATTCGTCTTTTTCATCATCGCATTTTTTTTCGATTTCTGTAGAAGTGGATGAGCGTATATTGCAGGCGCTATGATCGTGAACACAACTGCTCTATGTCGTAGACCAAATTTTTAATTATACTAAATTTTATCATAAAATTCGATTATAAAGATATGTAAGTTTATATGAATGACTCTAATACTGAGTCCCAAACTCCAATGTTCAGATTTTCCCGTCGTCGTCAACGACTGTTGGCGATGACTCAAGGGAAAAACCAGTGGGCCTTTGTTCCAGGGTTTTCTCGAACCCGTTTTTTATGACGCTTGGAGTGTAGTTGGAAATGCGGGCCTCAAGTACCCTGCTTACGCATGGGTTTTTCCTCGACCAGCTCTTATTCGTACGTTCTCATCTATTATGCTTTCTGTTGGTTTAGAACAAAAAATCATACTGCTCAATAATGTTTGTGTGTAATATTGATGATCCGAAAGTTATCCTCTTTCGGAATTTATTCTGTGTTGTTTCCCCCTTAATCGAAGACAGGATCTGAATGATATATGATAGGGTTTTCGTATTATCAATTGAGTTCTGAATCTTTTGGTCTCCTATTCCTACACACTGTGAGGAGCAAAGTCTGACGTCAAACCGGATTCGTTGGCCCAAGTATCCTGTACGTTGAGATGCAGCCAACTTCGGTGCATTAAATTTGATAAAAGTACGACTGATCCTCAAAACTGATTCAAGTTCAACAAAGGAATTTTCTTTTATGCTGCGCCCAGGGACATCCTGTTTATGAACTCATAATAACATTTCATTGTATCAATTAGACCCTCTTTTGCTTCATCCACCTTTTATACAAAACATTCGTAGAGAGGTATACGAACAGTACGATGACCAAAGTGTTGTGACTGGGGATATGAAGTGCATATTGGTACAGCGGATGATTGTTTGTTATTTAGTTATTGAAACATTTGAAGTTTCAGGATGCCTTCTATCTTCATTCATATCAGTTCCTTATTTTGCCTCTAAGGTGAAGACAAGATGGAATTCAATTTATTATACTTCATGAGTCAGTACAATTTTGTGACTTTTAGCTCATGGCGAGCAGATGTCAGTATTGTTATGGTAAGAAATTCTACCACATTGCATTCTCATAGATTATATAATCATACGTTATACAAACGCTTCTGTCCCCATGGATATACATGTTACAAGGGTCAGTTTGATTATTTTGAAGAAGTTTTTATCACAGCAGGGGCCAAAAAATTAAACACTATTTCCATATGGTTGCTGAAAAATTGAAGGATAGTAAATTTAATCGACGATGAAACCCATTCGATGATACAACCAACTCATTGCTCAATTGCAATGAAACCGATATGAATTTCATTCTGCATATCTGGTACGAACATTCTCTCTGTGCAGGTACGACGCTCCCGAAAGTGTTGGATCAATGTGATAATAAGGAAGGTAAGTCAAGTCAAATCGATCATCATGGAGAAAAAATTGATATGGAATACACAACTTCACACATTGAACTTTTGTAGCGTGATGACAGGACGAGAATTGAGATTGGCATAAATTCAACTTCAGCACCAACCATGTTCCGGACAGTCACTTCTATTGATTGGAATGAAATTATCTTGTTTGTGAACAACAATGGTAAAGTGAAATATGATTAACCCTCTTTTTTTTTTAAAATGGCGTTGCACCCCTGATTAGTATCTCCATAACATCTTGACTTCAATGCATCAAGCTGAATATCCTGCAAATCGTTGCAGCTGTATCGTGAACCCCTCTCAAGACTATATTCCATTTCTCCTTTCCCTTTCTCTCCATATGCCTTGGGTCTCGCTACTCATACACCTCTCGAATATCCGTTGACTCGTGCCAGGTGCTCCGTACGTTTGTCACAGAACATCGCGGGTGTCGTCGAATAACTGCAAAGTCTAGTACATTCTTGGTTCAGAATAATATATATACATATATATTTGGGAGGGATTTGATTGACCCACCTCAGTACAATTCATCACCCTGACTTATTGTATGAATTCATTTCCACTTCTCTTCCCCCTATCCGTTCACTTCGACTCAATTATATGTAAAGGTGGATATTTCTGTGTACATACGCCTCCCATGCATTTATGTTTGTTCGCAGTGTTCTCGATCGGATGACAATCAATAATAATTGTAAGGCTAAGGAAATTTTGTTCAGAATATGGTCGGTAAGGAACTAACATTTAGAGGACAGCAGACTTTACTGCATCTTCTGACGTTCGGAATGAAATTGTGAAGAAGTCACAAGTGGTGATAAGAAGAGTAGAATACCATTTAAATGGTAGTATTTGTGCAAGAATATAGAATTTATGATTCGAAACTTCTCAATGAGTGACAACGAATTGACAAAATGAAATTCATCCGCCCGAAATCTCAAAGTTTGATAGAACTGGTTAAATTATTGCGGTGGTCGAGAAAAGTTTCTTCTTCGCAAAATTACACGTTGCATCTAATGTGATTCATGAACGTGCTCCTGTTGTGACAGGAACAAACACATCCACGTCCAAGGCAATGGAAAAATTGGAAAATTTGCGGATCTGAAAATGAATCGTGGGCTATGTAATTGAATAAAATTTTGACTTTTCTATTTCTATTCTTATTCCTCGATAGAAAAAATTTGTTTACGTGTACAAGGTCATTGGTCCTTGTAACTATTTCTCATACTGTTTCTCTTCCTATTCTGATAAATACATAACGATGTTTAAATCAATTGTACAGTTATGCTTGGATATACCGTTTTATCTCCATCAAAATCATCAGCATTGACCATTTTTTTGCTCCGCGGTTTACTTGTTTTTTCTGTCAGATGTGGATGAAATCAGCCAAACGGAATCAGGTGATATGAAGCAGATTGAGATATCTGCACAGAGTACCCTGGTAAAAGTTATCAGCGGTCATCATGAATACCCACCAAAGTAACAGATCTTTATGGTACTCTTGCAGGACGTTAGCACCACAAACGTTTTTTTCTAAATCATATTCGAAGAGGTTTACACAACTTCATCTAATTTCAATTGCGATTGCGTGCCATACACCTTTTGCTCCGTGGTCCGTTTCGGTATATTCGTTTGACAAAATATAGATGTCATTCACCATTTTCAAAATAATATTGTTTCCACAAACATGAGTACATCCCACGATGAATTCCGAAGATAACTTCTAAACAAATGGATACTCATTCCAATTCCGTACGCAAGTATCACCAAAAATTGATTGCAACGTTGATTTGCACGCTCTCAAATTTTTCGACCGTGAAATATACTCGTATATGTGGGTGCCCTGAGCCCACATGAAAATTATATTTCAATGCCCAAGGCACATTCACTAAGCCCCTTGTGAGTATTATTTTAACTTCACCTCATCGAATGTTTGACATTTATATCTAATGTTATAGATATACACTATGAATTGTTCTTTATTCTATGGGGGAAAAATGAAGAAGCATACTAGAGGGGAAATGCATTGTATAGAGGCTCGTGTCATCTTTCTTCCGAATTAAATGAATGAGTAAAGCCAACATCGTGTATCCAGTCGATATATCGATAATTGTTATTCCATTGTACTATCCGAACCCACATTTACTAATCCAGTCTGTAATTGCATGGTGATGCCCATAACGAAACTCTTACGAACATGGATCAAGATATTTCTTATCAAGAATCGAATCGACAGAAAGTGTAAGTTGGGAAGGAAATGAGGAAATTTCCAGGATTCGACGTCTGGAAATTCCCAGGAATTCGTCCATTGTGACTTATCATGCAAAATGAACATTTTAGATGGGTGAAAATAAAATTCTGCTCTGAAATGAAGCAGTCATAAATATGTATCATTCGCTGTATCCCAATTGTAAAAAATATCAAACAAATGTTCTAATTTTTCCCTTGTGAATATATCTCGTTGTCAATTTTCATGTACATACCATGGAACAACGATTCAGCACATCTTCGGAAAATATAGAGAAACGATTAGTCCAAATATGCAATTTGTTGTGAAACTTCTGAGTGAACTCATTATGGTTTTGAAGAATTTTTCCATCACAAAATGTGTAGCTTGAAAAAGAGAGAAAAATAGTGCTCTCACATTCATCGGTGCTGTAATTTCTGAATCAATGATATAAAGTACAAAGTCCATGACAATTTTAGTCGGTTTCTCCATTGGCATTCCCTATCTACCATTCAACAATCTATATGTAGTAGCTTGAACTTGACCGCAACTGTTCTGCCTGTGAACGGAAGACACTCGTGGAACAGCCAATAAATTCGCCTGTGATAAAAAATAATGTTACTGCGTGCTGTCTTCAAAAGCTCGTCTTCATCTCTTCCGCTCTTTCACGTTCTCATTTTACGATTACACAAACAAATACGCACTTATATGTACATATATATAACATATGTACAATCATTAGGTTAACTTAGCTGGGCAACGTATGCAATTCATTGTTTGAGCGAACAATTTGATCCCTGCGGTCGAGGCCGGAGAGAATTTGAATCGTGGGCGCAACGCCACTTCCGACGGATATTCGGCGTTGAAAATTGCCAATTGTCTCAATGGACCATGAATTAAATATATCATGTAACATATCTTCACAATAACGCCATCGAATATAATCGTCAACTGAAAACTGGTTAGATTTTCAGATGTAGTAAGACCCATAGACAAATGGATTCAATAAGTCGATTTTGTTTTAGCAAGTTCATGACTGCTTGGATATTGATGTCATCATTGTTAATACATCATAACCTATCAATTGTTGTCAACGTTTTCCAATAATTGACTGAAGAATTCCACTAGAGATGTCGAGATTCATTCTGTTGCAATTCCGCTTGAACTTATACAAACATACATGGGTATTCACTTCAGATGAATCATGTATGAAGCCGCTACATCTGCAAGAATTGAATGTCAATTTGGAATTCACACGCGTCATGAAAACACTGAGTTAACCATCAATATAAAAATGTATATGCATTGAGTTTGTTCAATCAAGTCCGAGGATACTCCGACAAAGTGAAGATAGCAAGATAGGTTTGTCAGAAAGTATGAGAACTGGCTCACTTTCGACCCGCATATTTATTCGTAGTACCAACGATGTTAGAATGAATTCTGATCCGTGCTACAAGATATCTACACATGTCGAAAGAAAAATTCTAACTACAATCAGAATAAATGAATATTTACAGAGTCTTGCGACAGCTAACTGTAAATACTTCATCACAGTGAGTTTTTTTCTCAGTTTCTTCGGAATTCATAATGGCAAAATAGATGAGGAAGAGAGGAGAGTGAGAAAGTTGGACAGCTTTGGGTTGTTCTAAAAAATTGTTGAAGCAAAATTTATAGAAAAAAAAAGGCAGATTGAAGTGAATCCAAGTGACAAGGTGTCGTGTTACATACTCGGAAGCCTGAAAAAGATTTTGGTGGGATCTGCAAAAATTTCTCAGGCCCAATTGTGATAACTATACATAACGGAAAAGAACGAACTCGAATACAGGTATTCACACGTACTTTCGAGACTTCGTGTGATCCTCCTCAGGATTTAGATGTAGCATACAATCGTGTTATAGAAAAATTTTCTGTGTATTCTTATACTGTAAGCAGCACATCATTTACATCTGTCCAACAACATTGAGTGCATTCATTTACGATGTGCATGTCGTATCTCAATGGATTCGCAGTTAGGTGTAAGTGAAGAACGTCATAAACGTTGTCACTCCCCACGTGTTCTGCTCGTGGGTGCGTTTTCCGAACAATACCAATGAGATTTGTACAATTCTTCACATGCCTCAGATTTTTTATCTATACAGAGTGTATCTGTATTGTTAATTAGCACATCACATTTGGAGATGAGAGCGATCCGAATCAGAATGTGGGGACATCGCAAAGCTTTTGTGATTATGTGATTAATGATGAATGCTTCATATTTTCCAATTAATTGGCGTAATCCCTTGGAGGTTTCCCTGAAAGTCATTAACACTTTGACTCGTGACAAATATTTAGAATTCACTGGAAAAATTTAGCTATGATCAGACGTAACATTTCATTCAGCGTATCTCAATGTATTGGAATATCGTTCGAGGTAGTTCGAGCAATTTAATTTCTTCAACCACCTCATTTTCAGTGTGAGACATCACGGTTAAAGGGCCAATGACGACGACCTCAGAGACATCGCGGGAACAAGTGGAGAAAGAAGGGAAGGACAAACCGGCTACGGGACTCAGCGGCTGTTACTGATGGGATGCAGTTTCGCCGGTTTATCTGGAATCTGGCGACGCGGGAGGCAGCAGGTCCTCCAAGTTATGCTGTGTGTTATATAGTGAATATAAAATTGAGAGAAATATTGCGGGAATCAACCATGCGTGACCTTGATGTTCCGCAACTCGGAACTGATCGCATTTAATTCCTTCCTATATCATTTGCAGTATGTGCTTCTATACATGTATGCTTGCTACTTTTCTCGCTCTAAATTTGTACTCTGCGTGTAAAATGGGTGATATCTTGAATTTAATCATTCATACTTCTAAATACTCACGTTCAGCAATAGGATTAGTAGCTCAATTTGCTTTCTGATATGAATACGCTGTGAAGATTGCTAACTATCAAAAATAGTACTGACTGCTTCTAACATCATATCAACTAATGAATTTGTTTCTCAAGAATCAAAATATTTAGTCGCTTCTCTATTTACATGCGTGAATGAAAATAGATGACGATGTTTCACATCTGCCTGGCGTCCTTTGGCGGCCACATTTTTCTCCATTGGAGAGTTTTCCCGAACTTGTGAGTCAGAAGTTCGGACCCGTATTTCATCTTCCACTGTATTTGTACTCAGGCATTCTCACATTTACACTCCGTCGTACACAAATCCAAACTTAGTTCTAGAATTCCATATAGAAAATCGACATTGATTATTTATAATAACATTCAGAATTCATTTCAGGTATACACATGAACTAAAATTTTCACAACCTGTTTTTCGACATGGTTTCTTTGATTATCATTAATATCAACTTAAAATTTTTATTTCTGTGTATCCATGACGTTTCAGATAATATTGCTATCTATTGATAGCTATATGATCAATTAGAAATATTTATTGTGCCAAGTATCACCAACTGGTATGACAATACAATTATTCATGTTCAGAATCTTCAGTTAAATACAACGTTTATTCAAGTACAGGTTGGTTGTATTATCGTCGTAGAATGGTTTAAGTCTACATTTTCACTGACAGAACAAAAGCTTATTGAAAGTTTTCGGAGCGTGTTCTTTTAAAGATTTCCCTGAAGTGTCAGATTTCATCTTACAAGAGGAATTGTTTTGGACCTGTCCCAGTACTGTTTACGTTTCTCGGAATTCAACTACAAAAGGCGCCATTCTTGTTAACTATAATGCCATCTATTGATGAAATTCAAAAACTGTACTGCGAGCGAACAGGCCTACGCGTGTCGGTTACAAAATTTACATTTGAATACCTTCATCAAAGATAAATTGTCGCATCCGCGGTTCCGCCAATACGCCACACCAAAGTTCAAGAATCGATGCAAGTATCCAATCTTTACGTTGATTAGAAAATATAATGAATACTATATTAGAAAAAATAAAGTATGTAAATATGAGATGAGTATTGTAGCAAATCGCAAGTAAGTATCGACAGTTATGGTGCAAGTCACTAGCAGTATCCTCTGGAACGTAACCTGACGTATTTTTCTCGCAATTTGATCTGATCCAAATTTGATTTGAGTCATTGCGCAACTTGCATTATGAAAGTACATCATCAATAAGCAGCTCCGGAATCAGCGATAGTGCTGCCTTCACAGTTTGCGCATCGTCTTCAAAACATCCACTCATCACAGTTGGCTTTTTGGCTATTTTGGAAAGAAAGAATTATTGCATAAAAAATATTTTTCCTCAATGATGTCCACAACAAACAATTGTATTTGGTATAAGAGGCTGGAGTTATACCTATTTAAGTACTGATTGAATGGGTTGCTTTTGAATAGTGATTTGAGTTGACCGCGCTGGCAATACACAGTGCCACCTGTGATTAGTTAGTAACATCACGGAATTGAACTGATACACTGCCGTTTTAACGTTGTTGGGTTATTCCAAATCAACTATAGCATGGGCATGCTATCTCATGCTGATCAAGTTTTGGCGTAAATTTGTTACTTGGAGAAGTCCGATCAGGATGTATAGTGGTTGAATTGTCAGTAATTCAAGCTCCAATATTCAGTATTGAATGTGTAGGGAAAGAACAAAATTTTTTGGAGGTTGTTGAATATATTTTCGTTACAGAAAAAAATCAACCATGTCTGAACGCAAAGTTTTAAATGTGAGTATGAATTGCAAACAAATTTTATGAAACAAAAACTTATGTGAAGGGAAAAGAGAAAGAATTTCTCATCATCTTTACCTGTATTCTATTTGTTTTAGAAATATTATCCACCGGATTTTGATCCGTCGAAAATTCCACGCATGAAATTGGCTCGAAATCGACAATATACTGTTCGGTTGATGGCACCTTTCAATATGCGGTGCAAAACTTGCGGCGAATATATTTACAAAGGAAAAAAGTTCAATGCAAGAAAGGAAGACGTTGAAGGCGACGATTACTTAGGAATCCGAATATATCGTTTCTATATAAAATGTACACGATGTCTGCAAGAAATATCATTCAAAACTGATCCAAAGAATACAGATTATGAAATTGAAGCCGGTGCAACACGAAATTTCATGGCTTTGAAGCTCGCGGAGGAACAAGCGCAGAGAGAGGAGGACGAGAAAAAAGAGGAAGAAGCCACAAACCCCATGAAATTGTTGGAAAAGAGAACACAACAGTCTAAGCAAGAGTTGGAACTATTAGAATCATTGGAGGAATTGAAAGATTTGAATAGGAGGCAGCAAATCATTGATTATGATCAGATGCTGGAACAGTATGACACTGGTGCTGCCAGACAGAAAACGTTGAAGGAACAAGAAGAAGCAGACGAGGAACTTGTTAAATCAATTTTTGAGAAGAAAAATTTATCAGGGACTGTGGTCGAAGAAGAAATTATTATTCTACCTGATGACGACGTTGAGCCACCAGCAAAGGTTTCCAAAATTGACGATAATCCTGCGAACAATTCGGAAAGTGTCGAAACAACACAATCGGTAAAATTTCTCACTTTGTTTCGAAAAAAAAAGAATATTAAGATTAATCAGAACATATTATTCTTTTCGTTCACAGAGACTTGCATCATCAGATCTACCAAATTCAGCTTGGTCAAGTAAACCGTGTGTGTCTTTGAGCAAGCATAAAATACCGAATTTAGGAGTGAAGATTATCAAACAATCTTCGAATGCAAAACCAGTAACATGTGGGAAACTGGTTGAGGAAAAACAGAAATCTACGGAAGGAAATCAATCAGTCGAAAAAAATGAAAAATCGGTGGAACCTTCGAGTTCGGTTGGGGAGAATGGACCGCAGAATGGTTTGTCATTGCTGGGTTCATATTCGGGGAGCAGCAGCGACGATAATGATTAATTACCGATCGATTTTAGTTTAATAATTGAATCCCATCCTTTAAGTTTGTATATTTCTCGTTAAAATTATAGAATTAACAAAATAAATTAATGTTTGTAAATTATATCAAATAGTATTCCTAAAATCGTTCAAAATGCCGTATAAAATTTTGTCACACAATCGTTGAGACTGCACTGAACTATTCCTTACAAGATGCTGAACCCTTTAATCCTAAAACAGAAGAGATAATTCAGTATAGTTTGGTAGTTGGCAAATCACAATGAAAATTTTAGATCTGTTTCAACAGTTAATGCATATGAGAAAATCCTGAGACTGACTTCGTTAAGAGAATCAGGAAAATAATAGCTCGTTGGATTAGAATGTGGTCGAAGAATGTAAATTGAACGAAATTGAGGAAAAGATGAAGTGATGAACAACCTACAGACGAATTTACTTATTCAGTTGTTCGTTTTCATGAAAATGCGAAAAATTTATAGAAAGTTGATTCAATGATTGACACGACAACCAAATTCTCTCTTAGATGACATATTTCGTCCGATCAGTCGATGCGGTGCGCGGTTCCAAGATTGATTTTTTTGGTTGTGGGTAGAGCTTACTCCATCAGTCATATCCTTGCTAGATTGATCAACAATCTGATGTACATGACAACCAGCATTAACGCGTCTGAATTTTTCGGGCGATCGACGGGTATATTCTTTGCCTCGATTCGACCCACGAGTGACTCGTAAAGTATCTCGGGATTTCATAGATTTAATAGTGGATTCCATCAACTTATTGTAAATATTCTCCATTTGCCACGATTCCCTCTTTAATCTCTGATATTTCCTTTCTAATTCTAGCGCTTCTTCTACCTCATTCTGCTTCGGACATGAATGTGGAACTGAAAAATCCATCACATACCGACAATCTTTGTTTTTCCTCATCTGCGCATCGAATTCAAGCTGAGCAATACGTTTCTCGTAACGCGTTCGCTGCTCCTGATTCCGCATTTCTTGACCTTCCATCTGCTTCAAGACGTTCTCTAGGTGAGTTAATTGCATTTGTTTCGTTTCCAGTGTTTCACAAAGCTCTTGAAGAACCTCCGCCTTCGAATCGTTTCCTTTACCCATCTACAATCGTTCAGAATCATTGTTCATCTATGAAATTTTTACGTCTCGATAGTTTAAAGAATACAGATATTTCGCATCCCCTCACCTTCAACGCGTTGAAATTTGTATTGTCTGAATGTGCACCCCTCAAATACCCAATCATTCGATTTTTCATTTCGAGATTCTTCAACTGCTGCTGCAATTGTGTTTCGAGCTCTTTATTTCTACGTCTTGTATCGGAAAGTTCTTCAAGTAGAGAATCTCTTGATTGCATTATCTCACTAGGAGCTAAATTTTTTTCAATATTTTTGGGACCATCATCATTGTGATGGGAAGCAGCCATTTCACTTTCCCGAATGTTAAACTTTTGCTGCCTGAAATTACGAGATGTTTAATGCCATCGATATGAAACTCAAATATTTTTCAATGGAACTCCATAGCATCACTCACAAAGATTCATGTTCTTTTTTAAGCTCTTCATAGTTAGCCCTTAATTTTGTCAACTGTAACTGATCTTTCGTTAATTGTTCTTTCAGTTGAATTTCTCGGGATGATTTCTCATTCTGCAGTTGAATGACGAGCTCTTTATTGGACAGTACTTCTTCACGTAATGCATTGACTAATGTTTCCAGTTCTCCAACTTTCTTTTTCGCATCTTCATTATGCTCAATATCATCCGCAGTGAGATGTTTCGCGATTGATTGTGCTCTCGCATTCATTTCGTCGTTGCTTTTTCCATCTTTTTCCAATGGTTTTTGTATTCCATTCAATCTATAAATCAATAATAATAGACAGCATTGACTTCATGGTATATGAAAATGATGAATTTACCGCGATAAAAGATCATCCCTTTGAGTTTCCAATGAAACGATTGCTTCTTCAGAATGTTTCAGGCTTTTATGGAGATCACGGGTAGTGCGTTCGAAGTTAATATCGTTCTGCTTCAACTGACTTTCTAGATTCTTTATCAATGTTTGAAGTTGAACTATTTTCATTTCGCTAGCATCAACATGTGTTTCAAGTGCTTGTGCTTTTGCTTTCGACTTTATCAATTCATTGTCCACCGTCGTTTTCATTTCCTTCAGTCGATTGAATTTTTCCATTTCAACTGTTAATTTTGCACTCAACTCGTTCACTGTATCGCCGCTCATATTTTCCAAATGTTTTATCCGCCATCTAGATGTTTCGATCTCGGCCCACATAATCTTTACATTTTGCATGACTACAGTGTTGAATTCTTCGGTAAGTTTCCGTCCACTTTCTAATCGTCTTTCAAAAATTTCTGCATTTTTTTTATAGTCATCCGCATTTTTATTCGTTTCTTTACTCAACTTTTCATTGGGTATATTGAGATCTTTTATCAAATTCAGCACTTCGGAATGTTGCCTTAACACGTCTTCACAGAGACCCAAGCAATCGTTTGGATGGTTCTGTAGTTTACTCTCAATTTGTGCAATGAAGTCCTGATTGATCGTTTCATTGATAACAAAACCAGTTTCGCCATTAATCTGACATGAATTTTGATCACCCGATTGTCTGTTAGCATTGCTAGAAACCATTCTGATTTCTTCAATTCCACCGGGATCTTTGCCACCATCAGCAATCAGTTTGTCCCGAAGTTGAATCATATCATCGTATATTTGTTGAGCGAATTTCTATTTTGGTGATGTTTCACAGTTGAATTGTATAGAATGAAGTAAATTATGTTTCCGAAATAGTACCTGTTTTTCATCGAGTTCTCTCTTCATTGCTAAATATCTCTTTCTTTCTTTTTTAAACTGATTTTCAAGCCACCGCTTTTGCATTCCACCTGGTGCGACGGATTGCGCTTTTGATTTTGACATAGACGGGTTGTGACTTCGCGTCAAGCGTCGAGTAGTATTACCTGGTGCAATAGAATTTGTAGAATCATCCTGTGTGCGTGAACTGATTCTTGTGGGTGTCTATAATAATATCCAAGAAACAAAGTTATAAACTAAACTATCAGTGTGTCAATATTAGATTTTCCAATTTAATTTGCTGATAAATACGATTGATGATGGAGGGCGATTATGATTGACATTCATCGGTATTTTACTCCGTACTCCAGATGCCGAAGGTGTTCTACCGTGTGATGCTGATCTCGCTGTTCTCTGACGTGATTGCTGCTCAGCTTGTTGAACTGCAAATATGAATAAGAAAAACAAAGGATCAATATTTTTCAACGTCATGTTTTATTCAAATCATTCAATTTTTTTTCAACGTGAGAAAAATATAACGTTACTGTTTGACTTATTATGAGATAGATCGACAGCCATCATTTTCGGATCCATTTGAAATTATTAGTTGAATTTTAATTATTTTGCGACGTAAAAATAAGCGAAGGAAAATGGTCTATTTGTCATTTGTGATAGACCAAGTCGGCATGAAACAAGTTCATGTTACTCATGGTAACCAATATATACATACGCTCATTCTCTGCTATATATTCAACATATGATATGCGAAGACCAAGAAAGTGGGTGTGTGTACGCGCGCATGTGTGATCTGTTCTCACTACCACATCACGAGCAAATTTATTTTTCGTGAAATTTGCAACGATTATATCAATGGGTTGTGTAATATACAAATTTGTATACATTGTACATCGTGAATATGATGAATACAAATATTCATTGAATTGTCATTAGGTTATAGAAGTTCATTTACTCCCTTAGCAGAGTGAGTATTTTTTCAATCCCGGGTACACAGGTGTTCGATACACGTGGATAGTCTGTTCGATTGTTATGGCAGGATTGTCAGAGTTCAATTTCCTGACAGCGATGACTCAGTCAGTAGCACTCGACATCTTCGATAGCATTTTGAATGAATTCATTCAGCATCGTTTCATACACTACTTCATAATCGAAAGAGTCCATTTAATCAAATTTGTATCTGTTAGGAACAATGTCCCAATGAAAAATGATAATAATCGATGGTATTATCTGATCAGAACTTTCATTGAACTACTCTAAAAAAAAAACGAATGGCGGATACAAAATCACCCAGTCGAGAAGAAGGATTATGCTTTCGCCGTGGGTCATCACGTCAAATAGCATTTGCTATTTCATTTGTTTCATGAGGTGGATCCAATCGCAATATGCCCCATGATAACATTCTGGTTGCCAGCTTCATAATGCTGGTTTGTTCTATGTCCCTGGGAATCTCACTCCTCCATAGGCATAAAATTGCGGCTTCATCAACGTAATGACTTAGGTAAATAATCGAACTGTATAGAGCATCATTCATATCATTCGCAGAGAAATTTCCACGGCGGAGCACATGTGAAGTATGGGTGTATATCTAAGGGAATCAACGAGTACCCTTCCGGGTAGTTCATGCATTATGATTCAATTTGCATGTGAGTGATTCCAATCCACCTTCCACAGGCTTCAGTCGATTGCACTCCGTTTTTTATCCTTCACTATTTGATGTAAGCATCGTCGATTAACAATTTTAGTTCGGTTCTCAAGGTATCATAATTGATGTATAAGGTGATTGCAGCGAAGTTGATGTCGGACTATAATGTCCATTAGCAATTGATTACCAGCGAGGTGACGATAGAAGAACATCGTTCATAGATATGCGTACACAAGAGAAATGCTACGAGAGATGGAACGCGCACGCCTCGGATTACACTCTATTCGCCAGAGTTGCTCAGTGTTTTAACTGACGAATTGTCGCTTCGTAAGCTCAGCGCTGTTCCAGTTGATCGAACACACGCGATCGCAACGGACGTATGTTTGTGATTTCCATCAATTTCATTTGCACGTGGATTTGAGCTGAACAACGGTTGACATCTATCTGACATTCTGCTATTAGGATTGTGGTGATCAACAACGGCGAGAGCTTCCAGCGGGAAAGTGAGTCCAAATGACCAATATAAATATTATCAGCAATGAGCAGACCTATAATGTTGATCACTAAATTTTCCATCCCCTAAAACACGATAATATGTTCTTATTTGGTTCTAATCTGGTGATGTTCGAGTCATTGCGCTCCAATAATTAAATTGCCTCTGCGACGGTTTCAACGTTGTAAGATAATAGGATTACTACTGACGTTGTCTAGTCGCTCGATTAAATTTCGTATTGATGATGAGTGAGCAGATAAATATAGATAAAAATGAATTCTTTTTATTCCCGTTATTCGTGAAAATTATTATAGGCACAATAATGAAATAACTGAGAGCTTGCAACTCTGATTTGATGTATATGAGTAAAGGATATTGAAACAGATTGCAATCAATATTTGTATGGAGAATATTGAAAATTTTTGCATAATATGTATGGCGTGCATGAAAAATTATCATAACAACAACAATGATCTCATGGAAGTTCTATGCGATCTACATCGGACCAGTTTCCAACAATCTAGACAATTTAGTTCATCTTAATGCACTTCGGGCTGCTATAATGAAAGTCAGATAGAATTTACCTATATATCTTTGATGGTCGTTTGCTATTGTTGATACGATTATATTCGGATTCATCTGCATCATTCGAGTAGAATTCAGGATGGAACAGTAACTATCTGAGTCATTCATTATATTTCCTAGCTATATCCTCACATTAACTCGTAATCAATTGAACAGTTTGAATCGCAATTATCTTCATTATTATATCCCCTCTTCTCCATGATTGCAATACCGGGAATTAATTTTTGTCTTAGTCATTGCTTCTGCGTTGGGAACAGGACGTTTCACACGGCAAAACTGATGAAAAACAGATGTTATATGCACTTGCGATAGAACGCATACGGCAATCCAATAGTACACTTTCTACATATCTGTAGGACTTCAGCGTTCCAAGATATGTATTTATGTCGATGTCAAATCAGTTTCTAAGGTAACAATGTCTCTCGGAAACTTCAGCGATATATTGAATGACAATCTACACGAATGTGCCTCCCAGACTACTCATCCAATAGATAATAGGAGTGTAAATGAATGCACGTTATTCAAATGCAATAAAAGACGGAATAGAATAATCTGATATCGAAACTTGATGTGTTCCTAAAATTTATAGATTTTCGATTGTATATCGATTTACTTATACTCCTGGGAATCGCACCATGGGTATATTTTAACAGCATCCACAAAAATGGCAATCACTGCTATACGCAATGAGTGTTCTGCGATTATGAATTCAGATTCGAGTCGATATTTTGATCGACATCTACGTTAGATTGAGAATTGACTTGTCAATTTTCCTCGTATAAATATCGCATAGATTGTTACTTTGAAAGTCAAGAAGTGATGAAAGAACCAGATACTGTGGACGTTATTTGGTAGAAGTCAGCTGTTTTCATTGGGAAGAGTCTGACCCGTTTTAGCCCTTTTTCTATCCTCGTCTCATCAATCGTGAATGCTTTGAGCTCATGTGCGAACTGTCTAGACATCAGCTTTCATGTTGGGGACGAGTAGATGAGTCATGTAGACACGAAACTTCTCTGCAACTATGCGACTGGATAATGCTTCGGAAGAGACCCGTGCACTCATGATCGCATGTCAACATTTGATTTTGATATCTCTTTCGCATAGTATGTTATAATAGATGTCACTTGTGACACCACATATCGATTTGTCTTATCAATATACCCTTCATTGCATATAATTCTTCATCAGGGGATTGATGTGCTTTGAACTCTATATGATACTTCACTAGTTTTGTGTCGTTCAGAATAACTGCAGTGAATAATTATCCAGATATTTGAAGAAATTGATGTTGGATTTCAGATGGCCTGCCACATGAGTTTGATCATCATTCTCTTGTTGTTCGCGACGTTTGATGACTCGTTGGCGAGTAAATGCGACCGTCGTTTGGAAAATACATTCAATATACCGGCAGCTCTCACTGGTAAATTTTCCATCACACTATGGACCTACAACAAAACGGATATGATTAATCAGTATATGCCAAATACAAAATATCTTGGTAAGTTCATTGTGAAATTAAATTCTGTTTTTAAGGGAACTTTATTAAAAGGCCAACATAATGACTGGATAATTTCATAATGAGAATGGATTATCCAAAAACCCATTTTAATTATACAAATATACCAACCATATGAGGTGGTACAAAAATTTTGTTTCTAGTGGTTTTAACTTTTATATGCGGAGTTTAAAGCGGCGTGAGTCCCCCCTCGCCGATATGAACTGAGAGTGTAATCGTTGAATCGAAAGTCCATTAGGCACGAGCAATGGAATTGGGAAGCGCCAAGAAACGTGATTGCAATGAACCTCGTCCAATTCAATTCCAAATTGGGAGCAGAAGTAGCAAAAAATAAAACGATAGAATTGATCGATATGATTCTCTTCCGCGACTCAGTCATCTCGCGACGACGGGTGATTTATTTCTCTTCATATCACTTCCATATTCGTCCGATTTATGACCTGGAGCAATTGTAAAACAGTCAGATGTTGATGGTGATATTAAAAAATATGTGAACAATTTCATTCTCTGCGGAAATGACGTAGTCTGATGGGAAAAAGCCCCATACTCAAGTCTCAACACAAGTTGAAAACCGATTTTAGACACTGCATTCACTTTGAAAAGATGGAGAATTTCACCAAGAAATAGGAACATTATATGAAGATGAAACACACTAATAAGAGCGTTGATGAATATTGCGAATTCCATAAGTAACACGATCAGAGGCGTCGGAAAATTTTATCACATCTCCTAGGATTTTCCTCCATAGATATCTTCATAGATGAAATTCAATTCGCAGAGTATAATTCATTGCTTTTGGAGACATCATGTCTCACCATTGTCATCAGATTCTCATAATTATTCTCGTTATTATGAAGCATCCGATGGCGAAAAAATATTTCGTCTCCAATTGAAGTCAATGTGATGAGATGAATATGAGCCGGATATTACAACACTCAGTTTTTTTCTGAATGTACATCACTGCGACGAAAAAGAAACAGTGAGACAGATGAGGAAATGATGGAGGAAAAAACATGAAGAGAAAAAAGTAATATGATGAGTTGGCTCTCCCCCTATAGAACTGTTGTCATAGACGCGTCAACCATTATAGTATACGCAATATGTGTAATATGATACGTATGAAACGAAGGTTTTTTTATTTTTAATGCGATTCCATGACTAATTCACTTAATTCAGGGTTATGGGAATTTACAGCGCCTGAACATCACTGTATGTTCCAAACAGCATAGTCCACACTACTGTCAAATATTCCAACGACTTTGTTCTCAGATATTTTCGTGTAACATCAAAATTCACTGTGCGATGCGTGTTATATCAGTACATCCAAGTTTCCTTTCTTGTTCTTCCAATCGCACTGATCAAACTTCAAACATTTGGTACATCCCACTACCATTTCAGTTATGCTTTTGATCAGCTTATTATCCCGAAAAGTGTTTTAACGAGTTTGAAATCGTTACAATTCCGATAAATATGTTTCTGTCATGAGTGAATCCAAAATACTGGCTCATAAAAATTAATGAATTTTCATACAGAAGTATTGACTTGACTATTCCTTGTGTGAAACTTTGTTGGAAGTCTATCATTCGCAGTTACTCATGCTCAATTCTGAAATTATTGTTTCACTCAGAGCACTCCCACCAGACTAGTAATGCACTGGACAATATAACGTCCAAAAATACGAATGATCTCTGATCAATATTCTTCTTCTCTGAAAAGTTTGAATGAAGCATAATTAAAAGATGTCGATATCCATATGAAAAAGTATAACTCTCCATGAAAATCAATAACAACATGCTCACATTTATTCAATACTGATTTTCTATTTACTGCATCGATGTACGCTTTTGTAGGAAGACCGTCTTTGTTTTTAATGTACACTCACTAATTCTCGCACCCTCCTTCGCTTCTTTTCCCCTCCGAACGACACACACACACAGACATATCAAGCTGTTTGAATGTGTGGGAACGCACTGAAATAACGTAAAAACTTTACATCACTGCCTGATGAAGGAAAGGAAAGGGAGAAAAAACATGGTAAAAACTAAATACATGGCTTTCAGATAGTATACATTAGTTATACCAATAGGATGCATGGAAGACCCTTAACATTTACTAGAAGCCATAGAGGCGAATTATATCGCTGCCTTGAGCATATATCGTGATATTTGGAACGATACAAACACTCGAAAACTTCCCGTGTGTACATTGGAAACGTTAGTTGTCAGGAAACAATTAGGTTATATTATGTTTTACGAAACAATTTTTTCCCTCAAATTGCAGATGCGAATGATTTGTCACCGAAGAATTCTGTCAACTTTGCATAATGATTTTTAATTTATGTAGAGCTATGATGGGGAGTGTTGTAGCCTGTAGATTATCAGTTGATGAGACAGAGGGAAAAACGATCGTGCAAAGTGAATATTCATAAAATTAACGCGGGTTATTGACGCCATACGCAAAGCACGCACAGAGATATACAATGAATGAAGGGATGAAAATATATTGGGAAATGGTTGGACGATGAATGAGTATTAATCGGAATTCCAATAGTCATTGCGATAAATATGTGGAAGAATAATCGTTTTCTTATTCCGGAAGGTATTCAACATATAGAGAGCATTTTATTTCTCAGATGCGATAGAATTCTCCCCCTACTGGATAGGTTTCATCCAGTATTCAACTTCGACAGCACTTTAAATGAAATACTTCTAATTTAGTATTTTCTGAAAGTAACCAACATGATGCAGAATAATCGCTTTCCCTAGTGTGTTTGTTAATTGTCGAGTAGAATTCCGAATGAAGTAAAAATGTGACGGCTGGTTGAGATGTTTGTGAGTAATGGAGAGTCTGTGTTCCAGCGATCTCTTCTTCATGACATTGGCATAGTAATTCCAAAATGTCTATGATATTATTACAGTGGTGATTGAAGGCGATAAATCGAGTGAAACTGGTCCCGAAAAATTCACAAGATTTCTCTTGACGACCGATAATAAAAATGACTCTTCAACAGTCGAAGGAACATTCGATCTTACCGATGAAATGTTAACACAGTTCTCGGATAAATGTCCGAATAGTGTGATTGAAACGTCAAAAATTCCGAAGGAAGAAGTCAACGTTATATGGACCAGCCCACCTGAAGGCAGTGGATGCATACTCATTAGGTAAAAATAATCATCTTGCAGATCACATATGTAATGCAGGCTAGGTGATTGGATGGAAGTGAATTGGATTATTGTCATTTTCATAAATTTAGAGCGACGGTTATGGAAACACCAGAGACGTGGTTTATGGATGAAGGCAACCTCGTTAGGACGATTTGTCAAGATCCGAAGGCAATTGAAGACGACCCGGGTCCAATTCTCTCGGAATGTTGCGCTTGTGATGAAGCGAAGTATGAAGTTACCTTTGAGGGGCTCTGGTCTCGTAATACTCATCCGAAGGTGCAATGATCCGTTACATGCAAATGTTACTTCCACATTCGCACCACTTGATGTCATATTTAATATGATTATTGCAGGATTTTCCGAGTAAAGGATGGCTCATTCGATTTTCTGACGTCATTGGTGCCTCTCATACGGTCGAGTACAGATTTTGGCGATTCGATGAGACAGCAAGTGAGGGCCTCCAACAAGTTGCTGAATTTGGTTCAACTAGGAAGTTGGAATCAGAATTGAAAGATCAAGTAGATATATATTTGTTTATCGGTGGTGTTGATCCAACCATCATAGGATAATACTTGTTTATTTTTAATTTTCCCTCTCCCTTTTTTTTCATTTAGAGTGAACATATCCGAACAATTATTAAAGCGCGTGGAATAAGTCACCCAAACGTGACAGGGAGAACATTTGCTGTTTTCCGAGTTGATAGGAATCATCATTTGATGTCATTGGTTTCCATGATAGGTAAAGTACAGGAAAATTATGACCGAAACATCGAATGAGTAGAAATTATGATTTTTCCGTGATACTCTTCTTAAGGAATTATCCATGTACACCCAATCTAGTCACACCACTTCCAAACACGTTAGAATCGAATATTTTTGCTCTAGTACCTTCTCCTGACTGGTTTGTTGGCGTTTCGGGACTTGAACTTTGCTTATCCAATTGTTCATGGGTCGAACACAAAGAACTCAATTTGTATCCGGTTGACGCAGGCACAGACGATGGTATTACGTACATGGTGATTAATATTTTGCTGTTTAGAGCATTTAATCGTGTGCAACTCACGATCTCTTCATACCTCGGTGGATTTATTCTGCTAATGAAATCAACTGACTTGTTCTTTCTAGTCACCCGATTTGAAATCTGAACCTCCACAGCCAATAAGACGTATCACGATGAGCTGGCCAGATAATATACGATCGCCTTTCTTCGATCCTCTTGGATTTGATATGAAACCGATGGCGAAACTTCATTTAAGTCGGCAGCGTCTTTATGAAAAAACTTGCGAGGATTCATCACCAAATCCTGTTAATTCAGGTGGAGAAACTGATAATAAAGACGATACACATCATAAGCGCAACAAAAATAGCAAGTATTCGCTTCATTTTCAGTTGATTTCATGAATTTTCCTTTTCAATATTAATAGTGCTTTCATTTGTACAAACATATGAATGACAATCCAGGTAATACTATACGCAATTTTTGGTTTTTGTTTGATCCTTTCAATTTTGTTTGTTTGGGCCGCACTCCAATATGAGAAGAGACATTTATTTCGTTTGCTTATGCGATTGTCTCATTCCTAATTTAGAAGCTTGTAAAACGACACATTGGGGTCCGTGGGGTCCATGTTCGGCGTCATGTGGTCGTGGTACGAGACTCCGACAAAGAAATTACAAAGACAAAAGTGCAGCTTCCATGAACAATTGCAATTCAACATTAACTGATCGCGAAACATGTTACGGCAACAATCCTCATTGGTAAATTAAATTCTGTGATGAATAACACAAAATGATGACACTTAACTGATTGATTACATGAGATAACGATGGATGGAAAATTTCAGCAATGATCGTAATACTGAGGGGACGATTCTCGATACACCTACGTGTGAACTGAATGAATGGAGCGATTGGAGTACATGTACAACGTCATGTGGTGATGGTAGTAAAACTCGATCGCGGAATTTCATTCATAAGAAAAATCGCAAGTATTGTAAAGCTGTGCCGAACGGTCCCGAACTTCAGCAAACTATTGATTGCGAAAATGAGCCATGTGAGAATGAAGAAATGGAGAGGGTAAGCGAAACAACGGAAGATGTTAGCAACAATGTTGATGATAGTTATGAAGGAGCTGATGATGACGAAGTGGTTGAGGTTGAGGGGGACGACGAGATGAACGCAGAACAAACGGAAGTAATCGAGGAATGGTTGCAGGTGAGGACTGGGGAGATAGGATGAAAAAACATAATGATGGAGGAAAAAAGAAACTTCCAGAATCATAATTCATTTCGTTCATGTAAACTAATGCACTGATCGGCGCCTCAATTAACCACATTTTTTGAATGGAACTTACCCGCGCCATTTCTCGCTGCTATCCATCAAAGCACTGTCATCCGTCACGTCACTCTTTTATTACTCGTCAAGTGTTGTGGGAATCGGCAAGAATACTGATGAATATAAATAGATTCATTGGATGAATTGGTGATTCCTTCCCATATAATGTTCATGTCAATTTCAAAGCCAATACTTAACCTCCTATTCATATTTAGAAATGCCCATCAGACAGCTATAGTGAATGGAGTTTGTGGTCACCGTGCTCTTCAACATGTGGACCAGGTACAAAAACTCGATCCCGACGACCAATTATCGACGACTTTGAGGGTCTCTGGGAATGTCGAGTGCAGATAGTCAATTGTACAGCGAAGATTCTCAGTTGTGGTATAACACCAGATGAAGCAGAAGGTGAAATACAATCAATACAAAAAAATTCAAAGAGGATGTTGAAATTGAATGAAAAAATAGAATGAATTCCAGAGATTTGTAATGAACCACGAACGAGTGGAACTTGCAATATGGGATTGAAGCGAGTGTACTATAATGCGACTACAAACCAGTGTCGTTTATTTGATTATGGCGGATGCGACGGAAATCGGAATAATTTCCAAACTGTAGAAGAATGTACCGAAATTTGCATGAATCTCAGAAGTAAGTCGTTTAACAATGGTTTTCATTTTCTTTGAATTTACAATATAAAATTTAATGCTAATGCCTTCTTTGGACGCGTACTGTGTATAATCCATTAAATCAAAGAAGACGAAAAACTGGAATCAAAAATGCAACCTGCCGAACCGAAAAGTTTTAAAGTTTCACTGAGTAGTGTACTAAGTTATCACATTCCTGTTCGAAATCAACGAAGGATTGGAAAACCTAAACATACTCACTTTGGTGAATTTTAACATCCTCCTAACGCAATCATATATATACATACATATATATATTTACAAAGTTCTGATGATTGAATACTCGCGTCAGCCTGAGTTCATGAATTATGATGTTTTGTCACTTCATTTTTTCAGAGGAAAGAGACTCAAAGAATTTTGACGGAATCCAAACAGAAAGTCAAGTCATGTCTATTACACAAAAATATAATGGTAGTGAAAAGATTAATTGTCAAGTCAGTGAGTGGAGTGATTGGTCATACTGCAATGATTGTCAAGGATACTCGATAAAACACAGATCGATTTTGGTAAATATCATCTGTTTTGAAATCCCAAGCCAATAAGTATCATATTGATGGACGTCACTTCTGTTTGTTATAAGACGTTGCCGCGTAATGGTGGTAAAAAGTGCCCTGTCAGACTGTCGAAGAAAAAGAAGTGCCACAAGATGTCCGAATGCTGTAAGTATAGATGAAGGCAGGAGTGTCACCCAGTTGTCAATAACTTCTCTATTCTCCACAAAACGAATGTCCCGTTTTAGTTTGATTTTTGGTATTCGGTTAGTTCTGCATCATTCGTGTACATGTTCGTGTTCATATCAGAATAACCGTAAAATGTGTGAGAAAATTGTAATGATAGTTGGATATCATGTGAGACTCCAGAGAAAATCTTTGGTGACGAATTTTGCTGGATACTTCACTAAATAACACTTCCTTGATTTTACTCACATAAATCTCTGGATTCGAACCAGAAAAATTCGAGTGACCTTCATAGAGTTAAACATTGAGTAAAGGGCTCATATGACTGAAACACAAAAGTGACAGAGTTTCAACTCCTCATATTTATTTGTTCAATACACGTCATTTCGGTGGGAGGATTGAATTCCGCTGAAAATGCAAATTTACTGTTATGGATGAAAGACCATTGAATGAATGCCATGAGAAGAAATGTGGAAATACGAATTGACAGCCCCCCGATGCAGCTAGAAAAGTCTCATTCAAAGATGTTTAAAATATTAGATGTGTAAAAATCCGTCTTTTATTTTGTCGTAGCAACCATCAGTCGTGGGCGTCGTCGGCGCTATCGAGATCAGAAATCCGAGGTGGAAAATAATAAAGGCAAGATAAATTAGAGATTGTCAATGAAAAATTTGTTCCAAGTCGACATAATTCAAATGGAAACACATTTCTTTCAGCACCGATAAATTGTGAAGCAACAAACTGGTCCCACTGGTCAGCCTGTCATGGAACTTGCGGCGATGCGATTCAACACAGGAGACGGAGAATCAAAATACGTAGATCAGGGTCTCATGCTAAACCGTGTACGAGACTCGTAGAGTACCGAAAATGTTCTATGTTTTCATGCCTGTAAAATAGTATTAAAAAGACAATTCATCCAATGATCGACATTATAAAAGGGTGTGACGCCTTACAGATACATATCTTCTTCCAGCGACTCTCCCACAATTCCGAATTTGAGTTTCGGAAGACTGGATATTTTTAGATGGGTCCAGTATTACATACGATAAGTCATTGATTGTATATAATTTGAAATATCGACTCTCACAATGCCATATCTTATAGACGTGTTACCATAAAAATATTGATTGAATCCCTGAAAAATATTACAATATCAGAAATAACGTGCCATTGACATGTTGAACTAATAGTGTGACAAGTTGAAATTTTACTATGTACCCATATCGCCGATATTGGGGTTGATTCTTTTTTTCTCTTCAATTTCGAGAAGCTAATAAGCGAAGAATCTGCCTTATGAGAGCATTCTTCAACGATATTTCTTTGGGATATTATCTATTCTTTATATCTGTTAGAAATATGCGATTGTTTATAATTATTTCAACATTTTTATGATGTATTGTTCTCAAGAGTAAATCGTGATACAGTAATAAAAACGAACATTTTTTTCATGCTCGTTCTCTGATTCATTTTTTCTTCAACACGTTTTATTCTGCGATTCGAACTATAACACCCTTTACAAACATTTAAAGATTAACTTTCGTTTAATGGGTTTTCATCTTTTGATTCAACTACAATCGGCCGCAATACCACTTTTACATTGTGCACATTTTCCCTATTCGTTACCAATGTCGCCACATCTTTGCATTCTTTTATGATGTGAGCCGCAACTTTCGTCTGAAATAATTCGAATAACATTCTTATACCAACGATACAATTCAAATATCAGGATAATATCATCGGATACGTACGGCATCGTCTTTGCTTATTACTGATATAACTATTCGCACACTATGCTTCTTCCCCAAGATTTTTTGAATACTCTTGATCTTCGTATCCAAATCATGCTCTGTTATTTTACTCGATAGTGTGATCGTCTTCAATGCCTTCGTAGTTTGTTCATTTGTACTTCCCCGTGCTTTGTCAATTGTTTCATCTGCATTGACATACTCACGCATGTTCATGAGTTTATAGGTCTCTCTCTCTGAGCCCTGAACAGATTCGGGAACTTTGATAAGTTTCAAATTTTGTCGCTTCGCAATTTTTCTAGCCTCTTCCAACGTAACTACAGATATCTCATTGTTTTCAGATAAAAGTGTCACTCTTGGGATGTACGGTACTTTTTTTTTTTTCTTGGCCATCTCATCACTGTCGACTACATCACTGAAGTTCCTCTCACTATTTATTTGGGAACATTTTAACGCAATTCGGAACTGCGAACGATCATGATTGATTAATGATGAATTTAAGTGACACGAAATACCACGTGCATGCTTGAGAAAAAAGAAGACTTTATGTAACGCGTATGTCGCCATCGTTTCACTGACTGTGGTGTATTCAACTGTGTTGATCAGTTCAGGTTAGCTCAATTGCACCTGGTTGTTCCGAACAGCTGATGCCGTAGTTTTATCAATCCATGCTTCGAGATGTGTCCATTGTATATATTATACTTGTAGTGAATTCAGGCAGAGTTCGATACAGAAAACACTTTGAATATCATCAGCTCTTTCGATTCTCATTGCTATGAGTGGTGTATTCAAACTATTTTCATACAGGATTGAGGAGAAATATGCAGACACATAGTGGGAAGGGGGAACAAATCGAAGATGTCCGAAATTCTATAGTCCCAATCTTCGGCTAGTGTTAGAATATGAGTGCATCTAGCAGTGCGGATTTTTCTTGAAATTATTTTATGCCTGATGATATAACTATGACGTGATATGAGGTTCAATGATGGGGATGAAGAAACAAATTTTCTATTTATTATCGGCAAGATTACAATACGGATTTTCTATTTCTCATGCAAATAGATCGAGAATGTGAGTTATTGGAGGTTATGTTGATATTGTTTTGAGAGAGACAGCTCATTAAGAGAATTCAGTTGTGTACCTCTATCTGTGATATATCAATTATTAACAATGACGATAAATTGTTGATTTCAGATATAACAATCACTCATTGACTCGATTCTACTCGAGTGAAGTACGTGAGTTGAAAGAATATAAAACACCCATTGAATATATACGTAATTTCAGTATTATTGCACATGTTGATCATGGCAAGAGTACATTGGCTGATAGATTATTAGAAATGACAGGTGCTATCAAAGTCAATTCAGGTGCACAAGTATTGGACAAATTGCAAGTTGAGAAAGAACGTGGAATAACGGTGAAGGCGCAAACAGTGTCATTAAAATACATACATGAGGGCAAAGAATATTTATTGAATTTGATTGATACACCAGGTCATGTGGATTTTGCTACCGAAGTGCACAGATCGTTGGCAGCATGTCAAGGTGTTATTCTTCTCATAGACGCCAATGATGGTGTTCAAGCCCAAACAGTTGCTAATTTCTATTTAGCATTTGGAAAAGACCTGACTATTATACCTGTAATTAACAAGATTGATTTGAAGAATGCAAATCCTGATCGTGTTGTCAAGCAATTGAATTCATTGTTTGATATCGATGAACAAGATGTGTTAAAAATATCAGCCAAATTAGGTACAGGTGTGGATAAATTATTTGGGGCAATTATAGATCGGATTCCGCCCCCAACAGTTGATCGTGAAAAACCATTCAGAGCATTGGTATTTGATAGTTGCTACGATAGACATAAAGGTGCAATATCTCTAATATATGTCTCTGAAGGTACATTATCAGTCAACCAACATATCACATCCGTTCATACTCAAAAATCATATGAGGTACGGGAAATAACGCTACGGAGACCTGATGACGAATACATAAGAACTCTGTGAGTATATAGAGATACAGAATCAATTGAAAAATAATTCTTGGCCGACAAAACTTTATATTTTCTTATGTAACTTGAGGTATGCGGGACAAGTCGGGTGTGTCGCATGCAGCATGAGAACGTCAAAAGAGGCACACATAGGCGATACATGGCATTTGAAAAATGTACCAGTTGCGCCACTCATTGGATTCTCACCACCAAAGGCTATGGTTTTCGCTGGGGTCTATCCCATGGATCAATCTCAACACTTAGCATTGAGAAATGCCATTGAACGGTTAGTTCTCAATGACAGTGCCGTGAGTGTCTCACTTGAAACAAGTCCAGCATTGGGTCAGGGATGGCGTCTTGGTTTTTTAGGATTACTTCACTTGGAAGTATTTACTCAACGATTGGAGAATGAACATGAAACCGCATCTATTATAACTGCACCAAGCGTTACTTATAAGGCGACAATAATCGGAAAGCAAAACATAAAAAACTACGGATCAGAAGAGATTTCATTCAATAACCCGTTGCATTTTCCGAATCCTCAGATCGCCAGCAAATTTTATGAGCCTATGGTAATAGGCACAATCATCACACCGGGTATTTATATAGTCGAAGATAACCTAGTTAATAATATTTTTTCTACTGGGAATTCATGGAGAAATATATTATTCAGATGAATATCTTGGGTCTGTTATGAGTCTTTGCTTGGAAAAGAGGGGTGTTGAAAAATCTACAAAAAACATCGGTAATAATCGGATGATGTTGCAATTTTCATTACCGTTGAATGAAATAATCATCGATTTTCATGACGCTTTGAAATCGATGAGTTCAGGATACGCTAGCTTCGATTACGAAGACGATGGATATCAAGAAACTGATATAGTGAAGGTAAATTTACATATTTTCGAGTTTCCTAGACATATAACTCTGAATATCGAACTGATCAGATCCTTCCATCCTCAGTTGAACATATTGCTCAATGGACAAGTTATCGAAGAATTGAGTACTATCGTTCATGCTACTCGAGCAATTACAGTTGCAAAACATATGGTCACGAAATTATTAGATATAATTCCGAGGCAGCAGTTCCTCATTGCAATTCAAGCAGCAGTTGGTGGTAAAATACTGGCGAGAGAGAACCTGAAGCCTTTTAGGAAAGATATCACTGGGAAATTGGTAAATTTTGTGCTTCTCAATGAATTACTCCTCTCAAATTTTACGATAATTTAGATCAAAGTCCAAACTCTATGCCATTCATTTAACCCCTTCATTTTCCCTGCAGAAATCTGGCGGGGACATGCAACGACGGAAGAAGCTGCTCCAACAGCAGAGTGAGAGTAAGAAGAGAATGAGAATGGTAGGAAACATTTCTCTACCGAGAGAAACGTTCATCGATGTACTGAAAAGATAATGAACGGCTACGATTGTATGATGATAGAAGATTACTATAATTTCTATGAAATGTGAAATCGATTCATCGTTGAGAAGACAAATTTTGTCCAACTACTCTCGAACCTCAATAAATGGATATCGAGAAAATGTGTATTTGTAATAACAACGATAATAAAAGAATGTATTCGCTATATCATTTTATTAAATTATGAAGAAGTTAATATTCATTTTAAAAGGTATGTTTTTCGGAGTAGAGAACGGGGGAATACTCATGGTGAGGAAAATGTAGTTCGGAAAAGCTCTCACATTGAGTATTTCCCAAAAGCTGTGAACATGTATGAAATTTCAAAAATGAATTTCTATCCAGACATAAGTGACAATCATCATCTCATGTTGAGTTGACATTCAAAGTCAATATATCTCTAAGTCAATCATTTAGCAACACAACTGGACATCAACCCCACAAGAAATTCAGAACATTTTACAGGCTCAGTCACGAATTCTATTCAGAGATCGCGAACACTAAGCATGATATTTGATGTTAATCGGGAAAGTATGATCGTGGGGATTGAGAAACTTGATGGAAACCTTATCTTGAAATTTTTCCCTTTTCAGAAATTTTTTTTGCTGATGGGTTCACTTTTCATGAACATTTATAATTTTCTGCAATTATTTTTTTCTGATCGATACGATAGTGTTGAACGAGACAGTCTGCAATTTTCACCTCATTGTATTTCACAAATTGGCAATCCAGATCAGACGTGCAGGAATCCGCTTTAACAGAGAAAATGTATCGGACTCCAGAAGTTTATCTCACGCATTATTTTCTTTCTCATGATATCAGCATGTCGAGGCTAATTTAAAATCAAATAGATCATGATCACATAAAAATTCGGGGGGCAGAGTATCAATGGCAGTGGAATTCCTTCGATATGCT
This sequence comes from Meteorus sp. PSUC_FEM 10030008, assembly GCA_018881525.1. NCBI lineage: Eukaryota > Metazoa > Arthropoda > Insecta > Hymenoptera > Braconidae > Meteorus > Meteorus sp. PSUC_FEM 10030008. The sequence goes on from JABMBR010006382.1 coordinate 29,807, forward strand.
ACTTATTCATTGCTTGGCATCATGATCGGTAATAATGAATTCCCAACAGTATGAAAGTGGTTGACCTCAGAGCACATATGAACCCTATCAGGTCTAGCAGGAAATATGTGATAACGGGCGCTATACATCGACACTTCAGTGGCTCAGCGTAGTTTATCCATGTACATTTAGTGTGTCGATGATATTGAACGAAAAAGCGAAACACAATGATACAAAACGAAAGTTGTATGGTATAACTCGTAATCTCATGTGCATTAATTCTCCCAATTGTTGTGTGCGTGAACGAACATATTGTGAGTGTAATCGTTGTGTAAATAGAAGGTGTTTAGATTCTTGTGCTGAAGAAAGTTTCTTGTCTCAGTGGAACGTGATAAACTTTTTTTTCCACTTAGGCATTCACTAACGTGGCGCTATTGATACGCACGTAATATTGAGTATAGCCACCGGACTGTATGATAACACGATTATTTACACACTAAAATAAACATCAATAACCGATTATGTTCAATGTACTGTAGACATACACTCATTAATTATTCTCTGATATATTCAACGAATGAGTTTCATGTAAACAGAAACTTTACTTGTCCCGCCACGTCCATTGATGTTCCATTGTTATCTTATTCATGAAATCATGATCGATGTAATCAATTTGATCTTGATAAAACAATACGCGAACATTTTAGAATCAATAATTGGAGCATTTAGCGGAAAAAACCGAAGATTTATACTATTTACTTAACAAATGTACAAGACGAATTCTTGTGAGTCATTGATGTATTGAGTCCCGTGCTGATGATAGTGAATGTTTTTTACCATGATTTTTCCATCCAACGCATTTCATTAAATAATGAGTAAGCGTCACATAAGGTTTGAGTAAGAGACGCAGACTGGAGTCATCACTCACATAGTCTTTGTCAATCGCTCAATTGCATCTGTGCTGGCAACATAGGAATGGTTGTGATAGTAGCAGGATAAATATTTATCAGTAGTGAAGTTTGTAAGTTTCGGGAGTTTGTTTTTCTCTTTGATTTAAAGAATTGTACAATGTCATCACAGTTGATAATTTCGGAAATATCGAAATATAATTCAATTATGTTTAAACATAAATGTTGCTGAGTTGTTCTTATATTTCACCATTATTGAATATTCAGTGTCCAGTCAAGATGGATAAGGATGTTGCGATTGATACTAATCTACACCCGTTGACAATAAAAGATGAACCACAAGGTAATATCCAACTTATTTGAATTCACATATTATCACTGTGAAATTTTTATTCATTACAGATGAGAATATTCAAGAATATTCGAGGATTTTTCATGACATGAATCAAGTAGGGAAATATCAATTCATGGTATTTTCTTTGGTCAGTATTCCATTGATATTATCCGCTACTTTTGCGGTAGGTTACGTTTTCACGGCAGGAGAAGTCAACTATAGGTGAATAACTCTAATTGTGTATTGAAGAACGTTGATGCATGAATTTGAATAAATGAATGCCCAACGACATATTCATAAATGTACACTCATCTATCGAATAGATGTTTCATACCGGAGTGTGAGAATTCATCAGTAATAATTTGGAACACAACATGGACTGATTTTTCAATGCCAAAGAAGAACGATTTACTTGGCAGCTGCAGCCGATATACCACAAAAGATGGTGTTTCTAGTTCTTGTTCTCATCAATCGTTTACACAACAAATTGAAAAATGTGACCGTTGGGTGTATGATCCTCAAGAAAAGACAATTGTTAATGAGGTGAATGAAAAACATGCAGGAGCTTCCATTTATCAATTAATTTCAAATTGCTTGATTGTTTAATTGCAATGAAGATGAATTTACTTGTTTGTTTCAGTGGGACATTACATGCGATGACAATAGATGGAAACTGACTCTTGTTGGGACAATTAATAATGTGGGCCAATTGATGGGTTTGATGTTTGCTGGATACCTATCAGATAAGCACGTATCTTATAAAGATTAAATCTTCCATGATTAGGGGAGGTATTCACGGACGCATTCTTTCAGATATGGTCGGAGAACTCTCTTAGTTGCTCAATCATTTTGCACTGGAATAATCGGACTTATCCAATCATTTTCAATCAATTACCCAATGTTTGTAGCTTTCGAATTTTTCCAATCAGTCACAGCTGCTGGGATTTACAGCACGGGTTTCGTTTTGGGTAATTAATATAAAAAGAAAATATACGCGACATGATATGAATATTCATCGGTCATATTCGATTGTTTTTAGTTCGAAACCAATGAAGGTAATGGGTCATCTAGGAAATGTTACCGAAGATAACTTTTGACATATTGTTTCGGTGCTTTCTTCAATGCTACATTCACTTAACAGACATTGCTTGCTATATGTGGCTCTCGAAATTCAATCTACCAATTTATTGTCACGATAATATTTTTATCAGACACCTCAATGTCAATCAATTTCTTCAAATATTTTGTGATCAATTTATTTTCCACATGCTTACATTGATGTATTAATCATGGGAGTAATTAATCGTCTGAGAATTCAAAGAAAATGAAGATCCATGTTACCGATATGCATAGAACTGTATAGACACCTATCACGACATTTTGATTATTCATCCAAATCTGGGTGGATTATTTTAGACTGCCGTTCAATCTCCACGGGATCGTTACAGCGATGAATTTTTGATAGAAAATTGTTCGACGGTTATTTCAGGTTTAGAGATGGTTGGTGAGAAACGTCGTGTGTTTAGTGGAACGATCATATGCTGCATGTATGCAGTGGGCGAAATTATTCTAGGTCTGGTTGCGATGGGATTGAAATCATGGCGATCAATGTTGCGAGTATTTTTTGGATCTAGTCTACTGACAATATTTTTACCTCTATTTGTTCCTGAGTCTGTGAGGTTAGAATCATGCATCAGTCTCTATTAATGAAAAGCCGTGTGGCTTCTTGCTTATATTCATGAATTATATTCAAAGATGGCTCATTGTGAACAATAAACCCGAAGAAGTTAAGAAAATATTCCAAAGTATAGCGAAAATGAATGGACATAAAGTGGATAATGCTGCTATTGCCATTTATAAAGGACTGAATGCAAACTATCAATCAACTGTACGTATATCGAATGTTTCAAGGCTGTATCAAATTTCCATTGGAAGTGCTCATTATTGTAACAGCTTTGTTTTCACATCAGGAAAGAAATATTGAATCAACACAAAATGCTGTACCAGTGAAAGCAGCTTTATCAAGCCCCAGGCTGTTGCTTAGATTACTTGCCTGCTGTTTATGCTGGTTGACGAATACATTTGTGTATTACGGACTGTCATTGAATTCAGTAGCTTTTGCAGGCGATAAATATCTCAATTTCATACTGGTTTCCTTCATTGAAATACCAGCTTATTTCCTCAGCTGGATACTTATCGATTATGTTGGCAGGAAATCAACTCTTTCTGGTTCATTCCTCTTTAGTGGAATTTTTTGTATCTGTATTCAATTTATCCCGAAAGGTAGATCATGTCTGTACAGGACGTTCTCGAGGAATTAACGAAGTAAATGCACATAGACAGATAGGGCGATTCTGACTCTGATCATCAACCAAGAGTCTGGGTGTAATGAACAGTTACTGTGATAAACACACAATGTTGTCCATTCCGGTGTTCATAATTAAGAAGAATTGGAAGTAGAACGTGATATCCGCAAGTATGAAGTGTTATGCTTGTTCATACTTCATCACGATAGAAACTATCCAGAATCCAACTTCATTATAGGCTACTAGACCTCGAGAATTATGGACACCAATTGGGGAATCTTCTTCAGAACTTGGAAACATTCGTGTTGATATTTCATCAATAGATACTGATGTATTGCATCTCGAATTCAGAATCATTTTCGAGATGAGAATCGCAGTATTCATGACAATACATTCGTTAATCTTTCAGAGACACCCTGCATAATTAGTATCGTATTCAACTGGAATGCATCGTATTCATGAAACATTCTTTGACCTTCAGATTCATGGTCTTATACACCACTATTGTTATATATGGGCGGTAAAGGATGCATCACAATGGCATTTGCTGCTATATATGTTTATACTGCTGAATTGTTCCCAACAACAGTTCGCCATTTCCTACTCAGTATTTGCAGTATGACGGGTCGAATAGGATCCATAATCGCTCCACAAACACGTCTTTTGGTGCGTAATAAGCATAGAGATTCCATTTTTCATTGTATGTATACGATGGGAGATTACAAAAATATTCATTCCACTTCTACATTGTGTATTTACAGAGCTCAATAATGGAATCATTGCCACTCATTTTATTCGGCACCATGGCCATGATTGCGGGAACTGTCTCATTGGTTTTTCCAGAGACTTTAGGGTGGCGATTGCCAGACACGATAGCAGAAGCTGAAAATATTGGCTGCAAAACAAATATTAATGAAGATTCCTGTGTTTCATCCGAGTTGAAATAATTGTGCCAATTCTGCTAGGAAGAAGAAAATTTCTCAATATTCAAAACTTGCTTCTGAGAAGTTAGAATGTAGAAATGTTTGGTCGATATTGTGGATGTGAAGTGTATTTTCGGAGATTATCTGAAGACCTCAGTATAATTGAGATTTAAATTCTTCTCATATTGAAGCGTTTGTCAGATATAATGAAGGAATAGTTTTCCCAAATATCTTTCCAATCCGTTGTTCATATAGCAACTTATTGATAGTTCCATTCCGTCAATATCATCGTCAGATTGATTTATTTACAGACTGTAAGAATCCATGTAATCAATTATTAACGAATATCTGCAATAGTTATCATACCACTCCACGTAACAGGGATTGATGAAAAATTCGTAATGGGCTTACAGCCTCCATGTAAATTGATGAAGATAACATGTACCATTATATACTCCATGAATATCTTCAAAATGAGAGTGTAATATTTAGACATGAATATTCAAACGCGCGTATCGATTTGACCTGGGGCTAATTTTATCATGTCAGTATATTAAGTTCCCGCGAGTTCATCGGTTGCAATCTAACCATATTGTATCAAAATATTCTACGGTTTATTATGTATGAAATTATAATGCGGAATCCAACACAAATTATTTTTTGAACTTCATTCTCATTAAATAAGAGCGTCAACTCCAGTCTGTCATATTACACAGAACATAGGCAAACCCAGAATTGGGCGGAAGTCACAATACACAACTTTGAAACAGGTAAAATCTGAACGAGTCTCTATGAAATTAACAAGACTTTCCTGAGTTCATTACAATTCATTTTCGAAGACAATATTAATAGAGATGCCGAGGAAATTGGCCAAAAAGGTAATAGAGTTGTTACGAAGAGAAACCGTGATGATACGGCACATTTTCCACTCACACTTTTTGCATCCCTTCGCTGCTATGAATTCCGACGAGATCCTTTATACTTGTTCAATTATTAACTCCGGACAATTTTCAGAATATTGATTCGTTCAATTCTCATGAGACGAAAGCTGCGTTATATACGAGCCAGGATAACCAAATGTTTACATCCAGAAGTAGATGTGAAGCAGAATTCACTTCATTTGTTAATTGGACAGGAGCATCATGATGTGATTCGGAAGAACTACCATTGGCTCCGATCCATTCCAAATCTGGAAATACAAAATACAGAAATGAATTCCAATCCACCTGGATTTCCAATGGACTCTTTCGTTTCGTCATGTGAAGTCTATACCAAACTGAATCTCATCACATGAGACCGTAGATCGTAACTGGATCCACTGAATTTTATCTATATAAACACTCTTTAATAACAATCATAAGCGTGTCAATTTTTCTCATGCATTCACCATTGACTGATGTTTTCCATTGCGTGGAGTGCACCCGTCTAGACGTATTCACTACCACAATGGCCGCGTCTCTTCACCTATCATATCCTTCTCCACACTGACTTTTCATACTTCCACGATTCGTATTTGTAATTCATTATATATTCCACTATACCTAGGATTGTCTTCCATTTTTTTCTGCATGGTGAGCACCTACCCCATTGATGTACATCCGTATTGAATATCTGCACACTCAACACTTTGACAATACCTTATTAGAATGATACGAAGTACGCGAGTGAGTAATCTCTGTGGTTGTCAATATTTCAAACACAATAATAATCCACGTTGTTTTTTGCTTCGGCTTGAATCGATATCTTGTATGACATTGTATATACCGTTCCGATTTGCTTTTTATTTTTCTATATATTCGAACAGAACCGTTTCATTCGCCTGCAATATTCAAGTCACATTGAAGTATATAGACGTGGACGCAAAATAAAGTGGGAAATTTATGTTTCGATTGTAATTCAGTAGTTTCGTCAATCATTTGTCTAGGTTCCCGAGATGTTTTGGATGATTCAGGTCATTGAGATTCATACCGAATACACCTATGATGAAAGTTAAAAAACAGAATCGAATTTCCTTTTTGAAATACATAGCCATAGGTATCTTTCTTTGTGTGCAGAGTTCTATTACCAGAAAAGTGTTTCCGCTATGTCAATGCTAACACGGTCGAGATACAACGCTGCGGGTACAATCACTGCTATAAGGGTCGTCAATGCACCGGGATTGCACGCAAATGTCACGATCATCGGAGGTGGACCAGACACAAGTAGTATCATTGTGGTAACAATTAGTGAGTCTGGGGTAGGCATCGATGCCTGACTGGACATTTACGGTACGTTGAATGGACAAACTGCTATCCCTGTTTGGATGTTGCATTCCACAACTGCTTCAGCTTCATTGTTGGACAAATATTTCATATGAAAATAATTGATAACGAAATATTCATCTACGATTAAAATTTTAATTATTTCCATGTAGACGTAAAATTAGAAATTGAAATCGGGAAATGCGATGGAACATAAGTTGATCGTGTTGATGAACGTGAAGGATGAATTGTGGCCATTAACAGGCAGTGAAAAGTGGAATAATCAACAGAACGCGAGAAAGGATGCACGAATTCCGGTGAGTTGAGTAATTGCAACTGTTGCTTTATGGTGTTCACTTCGGTAATCAACGAAAACGTGGAATATCAATATTTGAGAATGAACCACAGAGTTTTTTCTTCTCTCACATCATCTTTTTTTTTTTTTAAATTGTTAGTCTATACTCAATCTAGCTTCAACATCATAGTCCAATGAGTGGCTAACCTGTAATGAAAATAGAAAAATTGATATTCCAATCTTCATCGGTTAACACCAAGTAACCGTGAAGCTTTTTCACTAAGCTGGATGGGTTACGTGCCGCTGATATTCGTTTCTTGACATTCTCTTGGGGTCGATTCAGGTTTGCTATCATCACGCAGATCGCAGTCACCTTCATTATCTCAACCCACAGCAGCGAAAGATCTGGGTTATAGAAGTTATCAGATATTTTTCGTTATAATAAAGAGAACACGAATTTCCCATATTCTGTACTCCTTCTTTAAAAATGCTCGTCATTCGGAATTATTTTGTTGTGAATATAATTTCGATTCGTCATCAAACTTACTTCTCTCCTACTCAGAATTTATAAAAACGACTACTGAAAATGTCCGACATAAAAATTAGGAAATCAATACAAAAATCATATCAATAATAACAGGATGAAGTTGATGTAGAATATCTCCGTGATCCAACAGTACTAAATTCCATCATCCCTCTCAACGAACATGACACATGATCGATGATTGTGAATCTTCCTCTCAGGGGAAAAAATTCTAAAGGATTTTTGACTGTACGTTCAAAAAGTTCGGGAAAGTTTCATCATTCAATGACATATTTCCAGTCGAATTAAGTATTCAATTTGTAAGAGTACCAATTCGTAGTAGGAATCCGAGGTAACAAGGATGATAATGAGTGTGGAGAGATCAGCAGTCACACCGTATGGCAACTGTGAAGCAGGAATGATGAAAATTTTCAATCAATGACATTTGGTTGGTAGAGTCAAAGAAGACGTTGATGAAGGTGATTCATGTTGAATGTAATGAATCGTCGGGAGCTATTGAATCATACACAATGCATAGAACTATGTCAGAATACACGATGCTATACGTGATATTACTTCATAATATTTAATCGTACATGAACATATACTGAAAATAATCGGTGATGTTCGATTTTAAGTTCAGAGATGAGTGCCAGATACGCAATAATGTTCCTAATTGTATTCCTAATATTGTACATCAAAATTCCTTGAAGATAAATCTGCTTTCCATCTATTGTTGACGATGTTGATTGGATTAGAAACATCAGGCTGTCAAGCAAAAATGCATGACTACTCACAATGCCTTTTAGAAGAATAAAATTCGTAAAATACTTCCTTTTTGTTTTGTCAAGACAACAAAATGACATTCTGTACTTGGTGACGATCGTGTACATATGAATGTATACGGTTCAATACATCATTTGCAGATTCGTATGTGTGGACAAATCATGCATAATTTATATGAATTCGTATATGCACCGTACACGGCTATATATACGCACCAGACTGTATCGCAAGGAGTACTCGTACTAATTCTACTTCAGCGCTCTGTAGACTTTGCAAAACATGGACGAACATACTCTGAAATGCCACCTACTGGGCGGAATTTTCGTAGATATTGAGCGAATTTCCTATAAATTTTGGGCGCTATGAAATGTTCTTCATTGTATTTCAATGAATTTCATGATGACTACTAAATGATTTGTCGCTCTCTATCCACTAGTTCTGTTACTTTCGACCTTGACGATAGTGAGAACAAATAATTCAATAACAATAATGTTCAATCCCTGATGTAGTTCTGTGCTTCGTGGTATTTTGATACCCTGTAAATTATAAGTGTGAAAAAATCGTTCGACAGAAATTATTTTGGGTAAAATTGCTATCACAATAAATGCAGCCATAAAATGAATGAAATAGCACGATAGATGACAGGCAGAAATATTTTTTCGTTGAATAAAACGAGAACACTTTGTGGAAAAAAAAGCAAGAAATCATTGCGCTGATGTGAATGCATACGCCAGAAAGGTATTTTCTGATGCGTGCAAATACATGCGGTTTTTCAACGAAAATACCAAGGGATTAACTGAAAAACTAATGGCACAATATCGCACTACGTAGATTCCATGCGCAGTATATATCAACCATACATCCTCATAATGATAAGAGAACCGCTTCTTAATTAATGTACAAGTTGAAATGTGACATGCATGCCTGATTTTCATGCATGAACATATTTAGATAAGGAGGCTAAAGAGACTGGGAGTGCAGTACAAAATAGGAGCAGTGAAGCTACAATGATTCATCATCACTGGATACTGTGACTATTGATCTATCGTCCATCTAATTATCACAAATGACGGAACGAGGGTTGTCAGTCTCAATTTTTTGATTCCGTCTCTTTCAATCTGGTCTATCTGATATCTCGACTCGACGAAGATTGATTCCTTCTACCTAATTAAATGCCTGTAATCGATTCAATCAAACTTTTCCATTGTCAACAAACGACAGCGTCACAGAACCAGTGAACGTTTCCAATATAAATACCGTTAGCATTGCCTGCTCTTTCAAGTAAATTCGCCGCTGTGAATTCAATTCTGTCTTTTTCAATTTAAATAACATGAAGAATTCACCAATGGACAATACTCAAGAGGTCTGTCACTGTCACATTTTCTACAACCTAAATGGCAGACAGAATTCAATGCCACAATATTCCGTTTTCAATTACTAAACCTCATGAGCATTCTCTGAAATTCGAGCATGTGACAATAAAGCAGTTTGACAGATATAACAGTTGTCATATTTAGTTATGTACTGTATAATCATCCAATTTTCCACCATTTAAGTTCATTCTCCCTCATTTATTGTTGGTTTTACTCATACAATTCAATCAGAACTCAGTTGTGGATTCAATCATGACAATTCTATAATCCTATTCACGTATTGATCAATCTAGTGAAAAACTACTTTCCTATCAAAAAAAGGATCGCATAAGGGCGCGACTTCGTTCTACACCATTTTACGTTTCTCGAGGGAAAATATGTATCCCTTGCGCACTGTGTTCAGTCTGCTGAGATACTCCTTTATATATATATATATATGTACACACATATATGTTGGAAGCCACATTGGGTGCGGGTAGACGGTCGCCAATACCGCTAGTTGCTAGTGGTGGTAGTGGTGGTAGTGCTACTATGATGCTGACAGTGGGGAGTGATGCGAGTACCCTAGGCGGATGATGCGTAGTGGAGTTCCTGGCCGTAGTGATCGCTCGTCAGTTGTGCGGTAATCGTTGTTCTAAATGGTCCTGAAGTTCAGCGACGTCCACTTCAAGATACAGCCTAAGGGGTGAATAAAGTGAGAGCCCTCCAGCAGTGGGTGCGATCGAAAGAGACCGTGTTCTTCACATGTGTCACTTCTCTCATTACCCTTGTGCTGATCGAGGCGAGGGAGATTTTGTAGGAATAAACGTTTTGCTCAACGGATTCAAAAATTGTGTATGGGAATATTGATGTGACGCGCATGATTGGTGAAATAGTGAATATTACGTACGTGATCATGAGTAATTCGAGGTGGTCAGCTCCAATCGTGATTCGAAATTTTTGAGGATGTTTCGGTTATTAGATAGAAGTGGAAATATAAAAAGTCATAAGTAAATGCGGATTGGAATTATTATTGATAGTAACAGTTTTGAGAACAATAACAACTATAAGTCAATATGTTATACAAACTGACACGAGAAAATATGGAATGTTTTCTGTGGTGAAGGCGAAAAGCAACGAATCCCGAAGTCATAAAAACTCTCAATATTTTGACACATACAAGATAGGGTACGATTGGTTTTCAGTAATTCATGGCATTCTATGAAAAGGAGAAAATGTTTATGAATCACTGTGCCTCTTATCGGGGATTGGTTCATTCTTCTCTGAAATTTAATCGTTTTTGGTTTTGGTGATCTAATCAATAACGAGAACCATCGAATTTCGGTTATAACTAATTTTACAGCAACAAACTACTCGGCAGCAAAAAAGGTGTGGATAAATAAGAACCATGAAGGCTGATCGTGACAACCCAACTCGTTATCTGTCATTTATTCGGTTGAGCTTTTTTCTCTTTTACGGGCTATATCACGTGCCAGTTGTTACTACCGTATCATCCCCCAAGTTTGAGGTCCCCGATCATTGCCAGTTTCATCACGAGTCATCACTAACATGCGTTTATCATTTCAACGAGCTTGGTCTTGGTTCTCGTTTAAATCTATCGCGAGTTATTAGTGAGTATGTCACATCCATACATATTGCATGTGAAGACTGGGAGGCTGGAATCCCCATGAGTACAAATATTGTTGAGAACTTCCTGCATTTATGGCGTGTACGTGATTTCTGTTTAACGGGATGTGAATTCGGTTTTTGGTCATCAAAGATACTCATGGGATTTCGTAATCTACGGAATTTTACCTTACGAGGCCTCGGTAGTCGAAAAAATAAGATCAGCTTAGAGCTTGAGCATGGTGCTTTTGACACGACAACCATGATTGAGAAAATAGACCTGTCGTTGAACAGTATATGGCAGTTGCCTGACAAAATCTTCTGTCCATTGTCCAACCTGATGACATTGAATGTATCGTGGAACATGTTGAAGGATATCGTTGAACTTGGATTTAGCGATTTCGGGGGAAACCACCAAAAACATGAATTGGAGTTGACTGTGGAACCTATTATATGTTCACTCGATATCCAAAATCTTGATATATCAAACAATCGAATATCTGTACTACCGTCCAATGGATTCTCACTGTTGAAACGTTTACGAAGTCTCAATATATCAAGAAATGTTATCAGCGTGGTGGGTGACAGTGCACTTCATAGTCTGCGATCGCTTGAGATATTTGATTTATCGAGTAACAGGATTGTTGCTCTTCCTACTGATGTGTTCCAAGACGCCGCAAACACTCTCAAGGAACTGTATCTTCGAAACAATTCGATTAGTGCCTTAGCACCAGGTCTTCTTGCGGATATGAATCAACTCGTCACATTGGATCTCTCGAGAAATATGTTAACGAGTTCATGGATGAACTCTGCAACATTCATGGGATTGATTCGGTTGGTTTTGCTCGATCTTTCGCATAATAAAATTAATAAACTTGATCCAGCTTTTTTCAAAGATCTCTACACACTCCAAATCCTAAATCTAAAATTTAACGAGATAGAAATTATTCCAGCCGATACATTTTCGCCCATGAGCAATTTACATACACTTGAATTGGCTCACAATAAACTTACTTATTTGGATGCTGACTCGTTGAATGGTTTATATGCTGTATCACTGCTTTCATTGAATTCAAATGCACTCGAGGGTGTCCATCCAGATGCCTTCAAAAATTGTTCCAGCATGCAGGACTTGAACTTATCAGGAAATATACTAGAAGCGATACCTGCGGCTTTAAAAGACATGAGAATGTTAAAAACATTGGATTTAGGTGAGAACCAGATTAAGAATTTGGAAACTCCAGGGTTTCACGGTATGTCGAGTCTTTATGGACTGCGTATGATTGGCAATGAGATCACGAATGTGTCACGGGCCAGCCTCAGTGAGCTACCCGCTCTGCAAATTCTCAATTTAGCGAGAAATAAAATCAAATATATTGAAAACGGTGCATTTTCTGGTAATGGCGCTTTACAAGCTATAAGGATTGATGCAAATTATCTTCATGATATAAACGGAATATTTGCGAATGCTCCGGGATTACTTTGGTTGAATATATCCGATAATATGATAAGTAATTTCGATTATACCCTCCTCCCGGAAAAATTGCAATGGATGGATATACACAAAAACATGATCATGGATCTTGGTGTAGCCCCGCAGAATCTGCGTCTTCAGTCCCTCGACGTTTCGTTCAATAGATTAACGAGGATACATCCAAAATCGATCCCCAATTCCATAGAGCTTCTCTTCGTCAATGATAACATGATTCATACAGTTGAATCACAGACTTTTCGGGAGAAGGAGAATCTCACGCGAGTCGATCTGTACGCAAATCAGATAGTCAAGATGGATCTGTCAGCATTACAGCTGTCTCAAGTGGCGGAAACTCGACCATTGCCTGAATTTTACATTGGTGGTAACTCATTTATTTGTGATTGTACAATCGAATGGTTGCAGAGGATTAATTCACTGTCATTAAGACAGCATCCAAGAGTAATGGATCTGGATTTGGTTTATTGCCGTCTTCCATACGACAGACATCGTTCTTTCGTTCCGCTACTTGAGGTGAAACCATCACAATTTCTTTGTGCATATAAAGCTCATTGTTTTGCACTATGTCATTGTTGTGACTTTGATGCATGTGATTGTGAGATGACTTGCCCTAACAATTGCAGATGTTATCATGACCAATCATGGTCTGCGAATATGGTTGATTGCTCTAATTCAGGTTACAAAAGTCCACCTGGACGTCTACCCATGGACGCTACTGAAGTCTATCTCGATGGAAATAATTTTGGTGAGTTGACTTCGCACACATTTATTGGTAGGAAAAACCTCGAGGTTCTCTACGCTAATAATAGCAATATAATCGCTATTCACACTCATACATTCAGCGGTTTGAAACGTCTCATTATCCTACATTTGGAAAACAATAAGATAGAGAGATTGAATGGCGCTGAATTGTTACCGGCTGAAAATCTTAGAGAGCTTCATCTACAGAACAATATCCTCAGCTACATCAACAACGGAACCTTCCACGCACTTCGTCATCTCGAAATTCTGAAGCTTGAAAACAATCGACTCAGTTCATTTGCAGTCTGGCAATTATCCAAGAATCCATATCTTGTTGATATTAGCATTTCTAAAAACCCTTGGAGTTGTGAGTGTGCATTCTTTGATCGGATGCGCGTTTGGATGATGAAGAATCAAATAAAAATCATGGATTGGCATGAAGTAACTTGCGAACTTGGGATACAAATTATGTTGCAACCAAACGGCTCTGCGACAGACTGTGCTGCCTTGACTGGTTCAACATGGGCGATCGCTACAACGAAACCTTTAGAAGCTTATTTGCCACTTCTATTAGCGACAACACTTCTGTTTTTATCTATGGCAGCATTGATTTATGGTGCCTTTAAACACCGTGTAACACTCAGAACATGGGCCGCTAACCAATGTGGTTTGAGAGCTTGCTATAAAACTGCTGCATTTGAAGATCGAGAAAAACCATTCGATGCTTATATTTCTTATTCAGCTGTTGATGAAAATTTTGTGTCACGTGTATTGGTGCCAGGTCTAGAAAATTCTTATAGACTTTGTCTCCACTATCGGGATTTAGGTGCAGGAGCAAATGTGGCCGATGCAGTTACAGAGGCGGCAGATTCATCCCGTCGCACAATTCTTATTCTGTCTCGAAACTTCCTGCACGGCGAATGGTCACGATTCGAATTTAAAGCTGCATTACGAGACGCACTCAAAGGCAAAGGACGATCAGTCATCTTGCTCCTCGTGGGTGGTATATGTCCACGTGATCTCGATACTGATTTGCGAAAGAGAATTTCGTCCCACACAGTACTCGTATGGGAAGACAAGCTTTTTTGGCAAAAACTCAAATTTGCAATGCCAGATGTTTCGTCAATACCAGTATTAGAACGACCACTTCCTCTTCCGCCGCCACCACCACCACCGCCACAACATCCGTGGTCGTAGGACCATGCACCAGGTGAATATGAAGATTAATCGTTGAATGTATGACTCATTTCTGACTTTATTTCAATACCCCAATATATTGCGAAACGAGGACCTGGGCACAACCATTTTGATCCTTATCAAGAATAATCAATATCACATTCGTGTGTAACGTATTATTCATAGTGAACCCATAGCTTTCATAATCGATTTCATGCAGTATGACATGTTTTCACCCAATTAATCTGCGGACATGTTTTCGATATCGATATTGTGATTGACTGCTTCCAACTATTTAACGTGTCAGTATGTTCATGTCTATTTAATCGATAATGTACTATCGAGAGATAGGGTGAATTCAGATACAACCGTTCCACATAATACTGAATCCTTCATGCATATCGAGAAGTTTATCGTACACATTGTCGTCATTATAAATCTGTTCTTGTCGGATTGATCAAACTGGTGAATTTTTTATCTTGGGAAGAGTGAAAATGGAAAAATGGGAAATAATTCATGAAATTGAACGCTCACAGAACTCTGCATTTGTAGTCGTTGAAAAATATAGCTATCACTATCTGTGTTCCCTTGTGGGACCCCCTGAACTATTCAACAGACTCAACCAATCTTCTGTAGACCTTTACATTTACTGTTGTAGAAAAATGTGGGTTTTCTATCGTTGAACTTCATCACTGCTCAAATATTGGACTGGAATAAACGATTTCTCAGTATCGCTCTGTATTTCGTGTATTGCCCTTGAAAATTGAAGAGATAGAATTATAGTTCTATTCCGTGTGACTCAATTTCAGACACTACGGTGCATCGGACATGGAAATCAGCATTCCACCGACACATTCTATGAGCTGACAACAATTTCTGAGAACGTCGAATAAAAGCTATTTGAGATTTGTAAGATAGACTGCGGAAATCAATATGGTTCTCTGATATGATGCACGTTTTTTGAGTTATCAATAAACAAAGTCATCCGATTGAGCATAATTCGAAGGGGTTCAAAAGAAAACAGATTTACTGAATATGAAAAACGGAATTTTCAAGGAAATGTATTATGACTAGCATCTGATTTTGATTGAACGAAATGTGAGCTGCTATCAGAATTATTCTTCATAATGTTCAACTCTGCGTTCAGCGGCGCAAGATTTCCTGACTGTTCGTTACGTTGAATTCACTGACTTGAATTGTTGGACAGTAATATCAGAACAGAGAGAAGCGGTGTTAGTTATATAATTTATATTTCTCTGTGTGTTTCGTATAATTGATAGAACAGTTGTAGTCACTGGGAATTAATCAAAAAAACTTTTAAAGTTCGATGGGAATTATAATGCAAATACTGAGATCGTCTCGAAAAACATGAACACCATCCAAGGTATGAAGCAGAGATTTATAATTTGCAAATATAAAATGTTTGCATTCTTTATGGGATTCATTCGGAAAGTCTTAGTATGTGCTGTCTGAGGAAACAAATGTCAACCTCCTCGACTCCCATGAGGAATGTGATACATGTATCTCCTTCGGAAGACTCCATGATGCTGAGTGCACCACAATGTCTCCAACTCCACATATCACTAGAGTTCCTATTCGTTTTCAGAAACCTAAACGTCAGAGACATTGAAATCGTGGTTTTCATGTGCTGTGCAGTTTTTTAAAATGTTTATACGATTTTATCACAAAGAGACTATTCTCATGAATAATACTTGAATGCTGTCTCATGGCTTGCATAATTTCAAACATTTTTCTGTTCTTTCATTCTTTGATGTAAATGCTTTCTCTCTATCATTCAGAAAGGAACTCCTGAATGCTTTTTGCCTTTGAATTGTGCGAGACATAGATATGAACTATGGAACTTGTAGATGCGGCTGCATTGAGTGCAGTTCAAGCGAATTTTTATACTCTGGTATTACCCTTTTTTGTTTACTCCAAGTCAGATTCCAGCATATCATTATATAATTGATATATTAAATAAAGTTGGCTGAGATCAATATTACTTGAGATAAAACTCTCGATAAAACTTGAACTTCATTTAGAAATGATTTGATGAACTGTTGAAGATTAACGTTTGCCTACAGTCTACCTCAGAACAATTTTTGTTTCAGGTTTATAATTCTGAAAATTCCAAATTACATTGCAACTTCACAGACTTGTAAAGCTTTCTTACAAATTCTTCCAATTGGTATACAACTTCGGGTACACAACTACTGATAGGATCCTCAGAAGTGCACTAAAGATGCTATACTGCTTTCAGAGTATTTTGTACCATCTATATTGAATGTAGTATATCGACATTCACGTGAGTATTTTCTGATTGAATCACGCAAGCGATTTGAGTAGTTCCACAATGGTATGAACCACTGGACTGGTGCACATGACTGCGATAAGGATTCATACACGTTCGAATGGAATCCATTTTTCACAGCATACATTGGTCAGCCCATACGTCTCCTTGTTTCACTTATTCGTGTCATTCGTGTGGTTGTCACTGTTGTGGAGTCGTTTGCATCACCCGATAGATTGAGTATAAAATCTTTCGACTTTCTTAAACAATTGTATGAATTGCAATCAGTACAAAATGCTCTGAAAAGGGGATAAAATTTGAGATTTCACCACCTGGTAATTGGTGCTTTTCTCATCGTTCGACAATTTTAGTTCAAACACTCCTTTCTTTCCTGTCGGAATCTCGGTAGTCCAGAATATGTACGAAAATGAAACTCATTCTCATCACGTGGGATACTGTAATTGAGACCTAAAGCCATGTTTGTAGATTGATTTCCGTCTTAATTTTTGACCTCCATGACTAGGTGAGACTCTTACCTGTGGGAAAAAGTTTGTATTTTCTCTATGGTCCATTATCTTCACTGGTCTCGATTGATACTTCCAATTTTACACTTATAAGTGATAAATCATCGTCCAAATACCAATAACACTTGTTGCTACATGTTCAATTGAGTAATTTGAATCCTTTTTTTGTACCTCGTTTCAGGTATGGACGTTAAATGGGGGAGTGATCAACCCTTATCTCAATATGGAACCTCTCGGCACCATGAAGGTAGGCGTGAGCAAAATTTTATAATTATGTTGTATATTGTCTACATTCTCGAGAGTGTGTGCAGATTTAATTCGAACAATTAACTTCTGAAATTTCACTCTCCCTGTCAATTGATCACTGAATGGTCAAATAGGTACATAGGTCTATCTATTATCAGTCCTACCAATTTGTACGCGGATGCAAATTTCATTCGCCAGAAACGAAACAGTCGAATTAAATCCAATACATTGTAGAGAATGTTTCATTGTTCTTCAATTTGTAATGAATTTCGAGAACAACAATAGCTACAGAATTTTTCTTCTATCTGCAGTGTTCCAGAATGCCGACCTAGTCCTCTGCAGTGATTATTTACGAGGAATTCTTATCGGAGAGATGCAGATGATGACTGACTCTGCTTCATTGACCACAATGTACGGAGTTTGGTGTCAGACAAAAAAAAGGCGGACAAAATTGGGAGTTCGAGTGGAGAACTGGTGGAATGATTGTTATAGATTCGGTAGTGAGGGACAATGAATATTGTCATTTAATTCTTGCTTAGCGAATATCTGAAAGGATGACTATTTCAATTAAATCTAATTCAGAACAAAAGTTCATACAAACACAAACTTTTTCTCTAGTATTTGTGATTGTGAGCGTGCTTGAATGCTTATAAATGGGATGATATTGCTTTATGGTCCCTGCTATTCACGTGGGGCCACAGAGCAACATTCTGTCATTCAGAAAAAAGAAAAAACATTTGTGAATGAAAATTTTGTATATTTGTATGATAGATAGGGATATGTATCAGAAACAATAAAAATATTTATATATATTTTAATCATAAATACAATAGAACGTCTGAATATTCGCCGGACATCATTCATGCACTTAGGAACAATTCGCACGTTTTTTAGAATGAATCAGGCAGAAAATAATTCTGTCGATAGATTAAGTATTGAGTGAATAGCAGATCGTTCAATTGTAAAATGTTGTAACATTATTTGGTTGCACACAAAAACGAGGAGTTCGAGCCACTTCGTTGTCACATTTCTGAATGGTCAAAAACAAACTTCGGCATTCAAATGGATCAAAATTCCAATGTGAGTTTGACTTTCATCGTTAATTTATTGTGATAAAGTAGTCTGATTTGATAACTTCCAACTACTGGGTAGAGGAATTTATAACAGTTATACTGATAGTGTTGAGATGTTTGAACATGGTAAAGTTATCAGATCTATGTCGTCAAGCTCCTTGAACTCTCATGATAACAAAACAAGGGTTCACCTTGAATTTATATCAGTTCATATTCCTCATTATTTCGTTTGCTATGCGAATGTCGTCAAAGTGGGTAGGAAGCATGATATTCGGGACCATTCCTGGGTGATAGGCCATGAAGGAATGACCACCATCAAAGATACGAAGTTCCACTTAAGCTCAGATAAAAAAATCCAAAGTCATCTCTGGGAATCTCATGTCTTCTCATTAATCTACCTGTAGTTTTCTTAGATCTCTAGATACGATGGTATGGTTTCAGAGTGAAAAGAAATAGCAGTGCTTATCAAGGTTGCACTTCAGAGTAGATAATTTTGATATTCAAAGGACCAGTGTATGAAACTTTTTATGACAGTATTCAGGGAAAATATGATAAATCAGAAGCATAAAGTGTGTTAGAATTTTTCCTGTGTAACTTCAACACAGTCATTTCTATGTACAGACACGAGGTGAACACAAAAATTGTATTAAAGACTGCGTTTGATAGTTTATTACGCTTCTTGATCTTTAAATGAGCTGATTAATCATCCCAAGTTAGCACACGGAACTTGCAACTGCGTTGCAGTTTTTAAAAGCTTTCACAAGGTATGGTACGATGAAACATTCTCTCTAATTACATTCTCTAGATAATCCTGACTTGCTTTTCTGATTTCACATAATATTCTTTCCAGAATATGCTTCAGTAACAACTTTTGGAATAATATTCCAACGAAGAATGGAAATTAACTGATAACCTCTCAATGTCTGAATCATATAGCAAATGATGAAGGTTTGACTTGATAGTAAAGAGGTAATTAATGTATTGATTATTGCCGATATGATTTATCTATCAAAATTGCTTGGAATAATATTTCATAACACATTTGAACTAAGATTGTTTCAGGAGTGTGACATGAGGTTGTTATTGAAATTGATAGTGATGCAGAACGCATATTCAATTTCATTATTTTTATTCCATCATCAATATATTATTGTAGGAAGTTGTTCGAAAGCTCATTCTCTTGCAAGTTGTGAGTGATGTTACATTTGGAATGGGCATCAAAAAGAATTGTCGGAGTACCCATTGCATTTCCACAAAGGCTACATATGAAATAGTAACGGTGATACGGTGTTGTCATGGTTACTATACATAAGTATTTATTGACTTGCTCCCCTATTCTCTATTTCTACTCCCCCTAATTGAGCGTATTCTGTGTTGGACCGAGTCATTAATAACGGTGAATGCATGTCACAATACAAAAACTGCAGATTTATAGTGGATCATTCTATTGACCGTTAGTGATATCATAAGCAGTCTTATCGGGTACAAGCCACGTATATCTCAACTTATCTACCACCACAACGTACAGCATCAGGATGTCAACATCGATGTTATGATAGTGTAGGTCTTGACATTTCAATGGCCCAACAGAGGGAGGGTATCAGACCTTCTTCCCGACGTCAGAGAAGAATTACATCAATTATTCCAACCAACCCCGACATCTTGGCATCTGAAACTTCATTGGTGAGGGAGAGAGATCATCAGAGTTTTCTGAAGACACACGAGTTTGAGCGAAGGACTGATAAAACCATTGCGATGAGGAAAATTTCGGATTTTGTAGCAACAGGTATGAAAACTTGTATGCACGCAAACTCATGGATGTGCACACATCATCATAGGTCATCATCGTCTTGTAGCCTCGAGTACGTCCCAGTGTTGCTTTGTGGAGATAATTTGTAGCACGTGGGGTCTTCTCACAGGAGAATATGCTATAGAACGTGCTCTTCGCCTAAGTGCCACTTGAAATGTTGTAGAATTTCATGACGAATTCAATGATGTACAAATATGAACATCCATAGAACTTGGTGTCACTATAATTCTTATTTGAACAATGAACGGCATATTATTGAGAATAATCTCAACAAATTCCTTTCAGTTCTATGACACTACGTTGATTTGTATCACGTCAATCGAGTTGTTCACTGGATATTCATGCAGGCAACTTAATTGATATGTTGATTCGCAGGTATGGCAGCTTACGAAGAGGATCTAAAGGCTCGACGTCTTCAGTTGCGCAACATGATTCTAGCAGAGGAAGCAGAGTTGATGAATGATGTCGCTGCATGGGTGCAACGTGCGGCATTGAACAAGGCGAAAGAAAAAAAAATGGCCGCAGAGATTGTGCACGCACCGGATGAAGATAAGTGTCGTGCCGCAACTATTTCGATACAACAAAAATATTCAGAGAATTCTTCAGAGTTTAGGAGTGGGAATTCACGAGAACTGACACGTGATGTTAAACTCGCGAATCTTGCGCAAATTACAGAGAAGCGAAACAGGATTTGCGAAAAGAATCAGTCGGATAGAATGTGGCATGAGATCATGTTGAACGATGTTGAAGCGCAACAGCGTGACGATGAAACTACCAAACGAAAACTACTGGAGAAAAACAAACAGACTAGTACGATTTTGTTAGAACAGATGAGAAGTACGTCAGAATCCGGTGGTCAACTACGCGAATCATGTGACGAGGAGCGTAAGAAATTCGAAGAGTTGCAAAAACAGATCGAACTCACAGAAATAAATCAATTGGCGTGTAAACGAATGAAATGTAATAAATTGAAACAGGACTTACAGGAACAAATACTGTTAGCAAAACGACGTTCCGCGGAGAACAACCATAATGAAGTAGCGAGAGATCGACAGCAAATGTTGATAACCGCGACGGAATTAGCAGAAGAAAAAGCTGAAGCTGCTAAAAAATTGATGAGTTCACAAAAAGAGATGAAGGCGTACATGGAAAGTTTGGGGAAGTTTCAGCAACATAGCTTAGAAAGGAAATCTGTACTGAAGACACTTGCTTTTCAATCAGCATAAAGTACTGGTGTTCGTAATAGTATCTTTACGGTATACTTGTCTTCATTAATATTAACTAATTTTTCTATGGTAGTGCCCGGAATTCAATCCACACCAGAGTCTGTAATTTAATAGCAGAGGATTATTTCTCAACAGAACTAACATTCAATGACTTGTAACAACAAGAGGTTAAATATGAATCGGCTGATGGGACAGCTTGGATATGAGAACGCCATAAGGTAGAACTGGTTGAATAAAGAGGCAGAGAAAAATGTAGCATTTTTTATCGCGCAACAGAAGGACAATCAGGACTACCTTTTTGAAATTTATTGGATACTCCACAAATAATTTCGCCATTCACATTCATGAAGAGAAGAGAATGCCTGGCTCATCATAACATCGCATAAAAAATTCTGCGGTCGTACCTGGAAACAATTTGTGGACCTGCATCAGCAATATTCATGACACAATGGCCAATAATATCATCAACACTGTCAATTACACATAAGGTGCTCCTTTTCTTCTCTATTGTATAACTGCCATGTGTATCACAATAAAAAGAAAGCAATGAGAAAGAAAAAAGTGTACATACTTAAATTTGTCTGAACTTATCCATGAATATTTCGATCATTCCGATTAGCTGCGCTTTCTATAATCCAAAGATTTTGTGATATCAATGATGTCTTTGAACCTTAACGGGAAATTTTCTCTAAATCGTGAGCTACACCACATTGTTTAATGCTGAATATTTGGAATTATCTCAACTTCGATAAATAAATTACAATTGTTATGTTTTAATTTGATAGTTTTTATCGGCGGATACTAATTCCTTTCCCGAACCGATGTCATAATCTAAACACACGATGCTTTTTGATGGCACTTTAATGCAAAGGTTTCGTTGGCTGGTTCAATTCATTGCTTTATTCTGTCAATATGCGAATCTATATTGGTTCTTTCAGAATATGATCCAGGAGATTTTGCCCTCTCACTATTGATAGGGCAGATGAATCAATGAGATACCGTACGAGCAATAAGCGTATCGTCTTTCACACAGCGGTTCTTTTCAGTGTGGATGGACTACACAAAATTGTATACTTGGAATCTCATCAGAAGTGAGCAGTTCATTATCAATTCGTAAATTTTCCATATTCGAAATAATCTCACAAACGTTGATTATCAACCGAGATTTGATCCAATGTGATTAACATTTGCTCACATATTCTCAAAGAGCATACGAAACTGTTGGAATAGAAGAAAAGTAAACTCAAATAAATGTCATCATTGGAAATTAATATTCGTTATGGAAATCCATTTATTAATTCGAGTAAAGCTGAATCCTGATGGAATCATAAACGGGCATGGATATTGCTGTTCATATTTGAGTACAGCAGAATCATTGAGCAGTGCTCGCCGCACCGGTTGAAGGTGATGCACCAATATTGCCCACGCTGCTGGGCGCAGTACCAGATGTTGAAGAATTAGGTGGAGCATACGGACTCCCACAAAGTTGATCTGCTATACGTCCACCTTCTCTCAACCCACTCAGGAATGCTCCGTGTACAGTCGCCGGATAGTTCCGAATTGTATGTTCACCTGCATCAAACGAAATAAAAGTCTCCGTGTAGATTCATCATTTGAGTCAAATCACTACTCTATCATTCCTTTCACCTCCCCCAAAAGATAGTGAATAGGAAGTAACTGACCAGCGAAAAACACACGCGGTTGCACCACAGTTGATGGTTGATTTGGAGATGGTGGTGGTGCAACAGGAGCAGCAAGAAGATCATAATCACTACCAGAACTGCCTACAGCAACAAAGCTGTAAGAACCTCTCGCCCAAGGATCCGCACGCCACCGAGTTACTACGCTTTCACGTGGTTGAGGAACAACTTGATTGCCAAATATTCCCTGGTGAGAATCATATAAATAATACGCTAAGCATCTGATATTACTCATATCGAATGCCTCTGGGTGCAACTGTTTGTATTACCCAATTCTGGTACTCTAATAAGAATTGGTTGGGAAATTTGTCGCAATAGTAATCACCAAATTCTGCATGAGTTATTTTTCATTTTAATCGATAAGCAGATTGCTCACACAAGTACCCAGCAGTACTATTCATGGCAAGATGCAGACAAACCTACCGATAAAACTCACCTTCAACACAGCAATGCATCGGCCGACAATGACATCGTCACTGACATTTTCCATCACACACGCAGCTTCTCCAGCTACAAGAGCTAATAAAACAGGAGCTTTGTAAAGATTCCAGAACAGGAAAAGTTCTCCGCGGGATGCGGTCGTGCTTCCGACATGACCGAAGAGATTCGCCGTTGGATCCCAGAATATACGCTCAAAACACAGCACTACCTGCAATGAGAAGATTATGCTTGAATGCTTGGCATGGCGTACTATTAAAAAATCTTTTGATAATTAGATAAAAATAAAAAATGATGCTCAGGTGCGATCTTGACGAATTGGAGGATCTTCGGTCGAGCATGGGCAAAAACGAATATCTTACACTCCAATGTGCCAGTACTAACCGTTTCATATGATGAGTGTTTTCGAATAATGAATCATACAAAAATATAGAAAATTATGCCTCCGTTAATTTTTCACGAAAAATGCTATAACGAAACCACTATTTACTTGTTTTCTCATTCAGAAATCTATTCAATGTTGGTAGAACAGGACATGATTTTTGTTATCTTGGACTACAGAATCCAGAAATTTATTAGCAAGTCGACTCAAGGCATCCGAAGATCAATCATTCGTGTCAACGTCATGATTCATTTCAATGCAATCTGTCGTTCAGTGGTTCAATTTTCTAATTGCGTTCATAAATAATTCATGAAGGATTTTAGATCAGCTATCAGCTATGTGATTACTCTTTGATCCAATCACACGAAGTCAACTCACGTAGATTAAAACCTACTTTATTAAGGTTGCCAAAGCCAAGTCGTTGAATCGCTTGAGATTTCCATTCCGGAAGTGGTGGGTTGAAAGCTACCGCTGAAGGTGGAGCCGATGCTTTCAATACCCCTAACGGTAATGTCACAAGCACCGCATCTGCTTTGTAGACAGTGGGATTAGTGTGTGAACTTCGAGAAGGAGCTGCCCAGACTTCTGCGCCATTTACGCCATATCGTACCGCACGTGCAGCGGTGTTCAATCGGATATCCAATCCCTCCGATAGTGAAACGGGGACACAAGAATATCCATTTCGAACTGCAATGAGACAAAATAACAGAGATGTTACATATATGGTATGCATTCAAAATAGATAAATGACACCTTTACCATCAGTTATCAAAAATGAGAAACGTGTTGAGATGTCTTTAATTAAATTCATTACAGAAATAGAGAGCATCAGAAGTACCAGCACCATCACCAGCAGGGATTAATCATTCATGCTGATTTGATTTCTTCTTCAACAATGATAAAATTGATCAAATTCTTTTTGGCATTACGAATTTTATTAGTTCGATACCGCATCTGTAGGTATTCAATACGGAACCGGTCTAATTATGGAGTTACAGTCATATTTACATGTACTGGTTGGGAGAATATTCTTTTTTGTGCACGAATGGCAGTAGCCTTCAAGTTTTTGAGTGTGATATTGCATTGGCGTATGCTTAGTCAGAAACTTTGCTGCGTATTCGATATATGAAACAAAGTTGACCTAAAATTCTATGTATCTTGATCAGTGAAATCATCTTTTACTCATATACATATGCTCTCTAGGATTATAATTCATTCCAATGAAAAAAGTCTTCATAAATGAATGAATCGATTTTGACCCAAGTCACTTCAATAAAATGTCATTTTTGTCCTGTACGAGGCGACATGAGGAAGAAATAAAGAATTATTTGTTCATCGTGGACGACATTAGGAAAGTGAACATACAAGACACGGCTAGTTCAAACATAACCACTGGGTTATTTTTCTCGAACAGGCAATGGTAGGACGAACATTTTCTGTGGAGTATCAGAGAAAAATGTTGATAATCGCACTAGTATTCAAATGCTCTGTAGCTTATGCATCCGTAGAACAATTGAAATTTGAAAGTGATGACAATGTGAGCATATGTTGTTTGTTGAGGTTTCACACCATTTTCTGAGATCCAACCGGATAACAGGATTAAGGTCTACTCCCTTTTTATCGCATGTTGATGATTGGTGAATACATAAAATGAAAACTCATATGAAGAATCTGAATAACAATTTTCCTGGATTCATATTCTTGCAGTTGCATATATCATGAAAGAATTTGTAGATAGAAATTCAAACGTATCAAAATCCGTCATACAAGTCAATCACATACATTACAAATATCGTTTGAATTTCAATATTCACCCTAAACGGAAGATCCTATTTGACTATATCTCTGCTGTAGCATTTGCGCCGATGCTGAGTTGTGTAATTTGTATGCCAAGTTGGTTTTCAATTTACATTTAAATTGGTTGCTTATGGCGCTCTACCGCTCGACGGGAGTCGAATCGTGTACTGTGTTAAGGAACAATCAAATACCGAAACATCCGAGTGTGGCAAGAAATGGAAAGAGGAAAGAGTGATGGTGTTAAAGAAAGAGACAGCAGCGCGAGACGAGCTCATGAGGTTCGGTGAACCTACACAAACCAGACTGATTTTCTGCCAACTTGGTATTTGTCCACCTTTCTGCAGAACAGAAAAGGTCCAACTGTATTTTATATATAAATTCCAATTATATTTCTCATAAAGATATGAATTTGCTCCAACATGTTAGAATCATTGAAGATATGTACTACACCACACTAAAGTATATTGATTACGACTGGCTGTTGGAGCCAAAAATGATTGACGAAACAAAAGATGAATCGATCATACTAGACTGGTCCGCAACAAAAGTATGAACACTGCCATGACAAATGAATTTCTCATCGCCAATTGAATCAAACCATGATGTGTAACATTTAATTCGCAGAGACAATATGGAGTTCACCCAATCTTCACTTTCTTGTCCGTTTAACCCGTCTCCCTGATTCAGTTGCCCACACAGTGTTCATTACAGTCACTGGGAAGAATATTAATGGATGTGTAAAAATGCTCCAGCATCACTAATCGATGGATCGCAAGTAAAGAAACGATATCTATGATACAGAAAGACGACCAGTGATGAATGATTAGTTTAGGAACAATTTGATGAAATGATAGAGTAGGTGTTTGTTCTAATGATGGAAGGAATACTGATATATCGCTGGACCAATTGACTTAATCAGCAGTATCAATTTCTGAAACAGTCATGCATAGAAATTGGTCGATGGTTTGAAGGTGAACCTCCAAAATTATCTTTTTGTTCATTTTCCACAACATTACCGATAAAATTGTTCCCTCAATTCAATAAATCTCAAACAACTTATTATAGCTCTTTATCTCTCATTCAGCTCAACATCATTAGCTAAGGTTTGTTTTTCTTCCCTACCAATAGATGCTTCGTAATGTTCTTCGACAATGATCATTTTGTAAATAAGTAACGAAAATGTTTGGTAATTTCTGAGACATCATTCGGGCAATGAAACAGCGTGCCCAGAATGAACATTTTACGCGCGTAGAAAAAAATGTGAGCGCCTGAGGTGAAAGATAGCAATCGCGAAGGACTATAAAAATCACTCGACTCCTCTCAACTCGTTCTCATATATCGTTCCAACGTATATGTTTTTTTTTTTTTGGCAACTTCTGCTTCTTCCTTCACTTTTTTCAACTGTGAGTATTGAATCTCTTACAAAATCCTGGCGAAAGGTAGGGAAGAGGCGAAGTGATTGAAAAGAGCAAGATTTGGGATCACGGATGTACGATCTCTTACAACAAACTTCCATTTACGTCGCCACGGTAATGAGTTTATGAAACAAGTTCGGAATCCATTATCCAGCTGGTGGAGGATCACTGATGTACAGAATTGGTATGAAAATACATGTTGGTTCCATTCCTACAACGATTCGAGACACCGGAAAAGAAAGCACATATTTTTCTGCAATTAAGGAACTTGTCTTGTTAGTTATAAACAGGGAGAGGTGAGAGATTATACTGATAAATATAAAATTCATTATATGGTGTGATACGCACGAGTATCCGTGACCACTCTATATATTTTCGAAAAAGTAAATTTTATGGTAAGGTGAAATATACATTTCAACTACCCTCCCTGAAAAATTGAGCTTGGCAGTACTGGCATAGACATACTGATACATCTGAAAGGTGTGAAACCAACCCTGTATCCCATTTTTTGTGGCAAAAAGGTTTTTCAGCTATAACACACAAAGGAGAACGGATTAGTCCTGTTATCAAT
Source organism: Meteorus sp. PSUC_FEM 10030008 (assembly GCA_018881525.1). Lineage (NCBI taxonomy): Eukaryota > Metazoa > Arthropoda > Insecta > Hymenoptera > Braconidae > Meteorus > Meteorus sp. PSUC_FEM 10030008. The sequence goes on from JABMBR010006382.1 coordinate 57,960, forward strand.
TCTCGTCTTAACTGCATCGGAGTCAACAATGTTATTCGTAGAACGTTATCCGTTGGTCCCAGATCTTGGCTACAGATACCAATTGACTTCAGCTCTGGATTTGGGACTTTGAATTGAACCACCTTACTCTGCGCTATCTTCATCATCAATTAGTCAAACGAATCGTGAGTAATTTATTGGTCTCTGACACTTCGCACCACCCACGAGTTGGAACCTTCTTCAAAATTTATCACCTATCGACTGTAATGTTCAACATCAAGTCATGAAAAAGCACTGATCAAATAGTTATTGCAAGTTGATGCTGGATACCAATAATGACTGCAGGGTAATGATGTGCAGACTGCAGATTATTTTTGTTATCTTCAAGATATGGAAGCGATAGTTGAGAAGTACAAACTTGGCACAGAACCTCTGGACATTATTCCAAGCCGAAGTATATAATTGAAGATTATAACGCAGTTGAGTCAGAGTTATCGCACTGACAAGTATGAAATAGCGGCGCAAATGGTCCAATTCATTCAAGAATTGATGAATCGAATGAGAATGAGCCCAGATTTACTCGATTCTGATAGTATTTCAGCGCCCCAACGATTTGATACTAAAACTAATCGAATGAAGACGTTCTATTTCACCAGATTTGCCTACCCTGCATAAATCACACGACTTATCTAATACTGATCGATGAAAAATTAAGGATATGACGTTGCGTTGATTGGATGGGGAGCAAGTCATTTTCACGGAACTTATATTCCATTATAGCTACTGAATGATATGATTCCGTACTCAGTGAGTTGTGAGAATCAGGATTGATCGAGTAACATATCATACAAGGGGGAATAACCACAATGGAAGCATGGAAAAGAATTGTGCAAAGGATTTTTCCACATGAGTTAGCTGCTGTTCAATTTCCTCCTCATGTATATGTATCAGGCAATGAGAAAAATGGACTGATATGGAAATGGTTACATTGGTTCATTTCCATTTTGTCTCAAAAGCCTACATGAAATAGGAAACAGCTGTCACAACTCGCAGATTCTAATTGCGACAATGTGAACTGACAACCCTGAAATCTCGTCAGGTGATCATGTACGAATATCAGTTTCACAAGGTCGTGGATAGCAGTATCTACAACGAAGAATGAGTGTGAGATCTAAAAGGGCAAGGACATATAGTGAGAGAGGTAGAAAAAGAGATAAAGAGGTAGAGATGGGGATAACTCGCAGAATGAAAGGCTGATTACACGACAGTCGATCATAATTATAGATCGAGTGGATCTTGGGTTGAATCACGCAATGCAAGCGACTGAGATACACCCGGGTGTGTGTTTCGTCGGTCAGAGCTAATGTCAGGGTTTGGAAGAAAATATCTAGGTACTAACAAGGGGAATCGGTGATGCAGTGGGGGACAAGTGGCGAAGAAAGAGAGAGAACGAACAAAGAAGAAGTAGGAAGAAGCAAAGGAGTAAACTGGAATTGGAATGAGTGGATAAGTATGGTGGAATGGAGAGAATGAAGATAAAGGTGGAGAATAAGAAGGTGAAAGATAGGAAGCGGCAGGACGATGGATGAAAGTAGATGGGTAAAAGAGCGAGGAGTAAGGGCGCCTAAGGATGAAATGAGAAACGGCTGGCAATACTGTAGCCGTCGTGCCACATTCCACCGGTTGTTTTAATCCGAATGTTTCATTCGTCTCTTTCTTGTGTACAGCGCGTTCTATAGTCTCGCCATCTTTTCCATTTACCCGCCCCTCTCCATTTTCGATGGTATTTGACGGTAAGAAAGTGCTTGCGTGATCCTCCATGTTCATCCATGGTTCACGAATTATCTGTTTACTCGTATCGTACTTGCAAACCTATAAATACATAAAATCATAATCCAATAGAATCTACATTATTCTCATGAAAGAACTATCCAATCATTCATATCCCTTTTAATGTTTGAATGTGCAAGCTGAAAAGAACAGAAGGCACGTGAAGAGGGAGGACAAGACAAGAGAGAAAAAGAGCAGGGGTGAAACAGCACGGAGGTGAGGAATGAGAAGATAGTTGAGTGGTACGATTAAGTGGCGGATGGAAAGGATCGTCGTAGTGTTGAAAGTGAAAAGGACAATAATTAATGAAGAAAATCGCATGTTTTCCTGCATCATTCAAATTTGACGTTAGTGGGAACTTGAGTGAGTTCAATGAACCCGAATGATATAATTTGGCACTTTACGCCATGTTGATTGCTATTGCCAAAAAGCTTTGCTGGTCTATTGGGGGGGGGGGGGGGGGG
>JABMBR010006383.1:0-10303 GCA_018881525.1 Meteorus sp. PSUC_FEM 10030008
AATTGATTTAGCTTAAAGGCGCGTGAAGGTGATGAAGATATGAAAATAAAAAAACAAAATAATAATAAAAGACAAAAAAAATATACGTCCTTTAGTAGTCCGAGTTGTAATGTTTGGATTAAGGTTATATAGAGAAATAATTAATTTCAATTACATTTCTGGTATTTATTTTTGCTAATTGTTTGTTTATTCAGTTATTTAGTATACATATATAAATATTAATAATGACATTATTCCACAAATTATTCCTCACCAATATTGTAACATCACAATATCAATCTTGTATTCGCTGAATGCTCTTCCTCCATAAACAATTATTACACATCACACATGGAATACACAATTTTTCAACTGGATATTATAAACAAATGAAAGCGAATGATAATAAAAGATATTGCATGTGTATTGACAGAGACAGCTATTGGAATGAAAATCTCAACTGTACAGCCAATTTACCCAAGTTTTGCTTCGCACATATATGTAGTATATGAAATAATAATAATAATTTTTGTGACTGTACAATATATATTACGGGAAAAAATAAGTGGAAAATTGAGTAGAATGACAAAAAAATAAGAGTGAAAGGAACAAATATGGAAGGAAAATATGAACGAGAGTGAAAGAGCGAGAGAGTTGTTAGAAAGAATGCCAGATTGATGACCAATTCGAAGGGAAATTGTGCTCGTACGTTGCAAACTTGTTATATACATACAGACAGCAATATATATATCCCATTATTGAAAAAAAAAGATGAATTGTGATTTTAGTTTTGGATTTATTATTTAAATTATATCATCTGTCCGCAGCACATCTCGCTATCAATTTTCAATACTCTCCACAATTATTGTAAAGTCATTGAAACTGCAAATGACAGTTTGAAAACTTTGTTTATGAGAATTAGATGTAGAATGGAAAATGTCGAATTATTATTGGGAAATATTCGTTATTTATTTTCTCTTTTTCTACTCAATCACGCAATACCATAAATTGATTTGTTCCATTATTCAATTTGATATGAATAAGATCACGTAAACAAAACAAAAGGAAAACAATTCATTGTGTTTGTGGATACATGTAATTCTATTTATCAATAAATATACGAAGGATAACCTACAAATATTCGAACATACTTATTGTTTATACCCTTCTTGCAGCATTTCCTTCCTTATTTTTGATAATATTACAGACATAAAACAAAATTTTTGATATTGAAGCGACAAAATAAATGTTTCGAGAATAGCAGAGAGTGAAACATCGAATTCTATAGATTCATTGAAGTTCAAATTGATATTCTCGTGGAGTCTCACTCTCCAATAAAAAGATCGATCGAAATCATACAACTCATAGTGATCATCCAAGTGAAATAATGAAATCTTCCAATTTATTTTGATAGTGTAAACATCGAAGCCTATTGACATGACAACAAATGACATGCGCATTGATTCATATCCGCCATTTTTAAAAACACCGTGTTTACATAAAAACTCATACGTAATCATGTACACAGATACACTAGTGGCAATGAATGTAAACAAATTATATAGATATTATATATCCGGAAATATCAAAGTCATTACACCATTATGAGCAATTAAATTATTATTATCAACGATTAACAAATGCAGAATGGCTTATTTCACATAATTTGTTGCGAACAATCATTTAGTTTCACTGCAACGAACAACTAAGTGGGATTCTCATATTCTGCAACAACCTAACCTCAAAATCGAATTTGAGTACTACGATATTGTAGACATACTCTGCGTCCTCATTAAAAACAAGTGTCATACTAGCGACATTCCAACAATATTTGTTACTCATTCACCGTATATACTTTCCTCTTTCTTCTTCGCTCTCTCTCTCTCTCTCTCTCTCTCTCATTCTTTCTTTTACCATCCGTCATTTCATTCTCAGAACGATTGCTAAAGCTCGTCAACACTGAACTTTGGAATATTGAAATTTCAATTTAATCTTCATTACTCATACAAAATGTTATCATTCCTTTGTTAATTGAGATAAGTGGATCTTGCATAAAAAAAAAATAATTGTATCTCCTTTTGTTTGGTTGTTTGAACAGTTCATGTGAAAACAGTCTGCCCGTCTTACTCCATACGGAAACGTGAACATACAAACTGTATACAAATGTCACTGAACGATGGATTTGAACGACCCTTCGAAGATTTAGAACCTCCACAATGGGGAACACTCCGTGAATTAGCACGCGCTAATCGTGAATATTTTTCTACACATCTTGATGAATATGGGTTGAGAATAGCTGCAGCACACACTGCGGTATTGGATTTTATCAATGATGTACGTCCATTGTATAAGGAAATCGCACAAGTAGCACCGCAATTTGATTTTGATGAGAATACACCAGGAAATGGCTATCGGAGTTTTCTTTTGCTTGTGGACAAATGTATTTTACACTCTATCAATATCTGTCGACAAATTTATATGAATAGAGATTCAGTGCTATTCCGAAAATCACATTATATGCGGTAAATAAATTATAAATCATACAATTAATGTGAATGTATCACACATGCTAGTTCTAAAATTCATATTTTTTCTGCAGAGAAATTGAAGCCTGTTCTCAATTGATAGCTTCGCTATGTACATTTTTACATCACTTAAAGACTTTGTATTCGTGGAGTGAAGTCGCAAACGACGGTAAAATGTCACTGTTTCCTGCAGATGAACACAGTCCGCAAGAATTATTGAACCAAGCGGAAAACATTGATCAGTATTGCTTCTACGGGAGATGCCTAGCTTTTCAGGTAAGTTAGATCTTTGTGAATAAACAGTAGTTATATCAATAGATGAAGTATTATGTGGTAATTTTGGATTTAGTTTGCAGAAAATGTACAATATATCCTCAAAACGCTAATGATATCCATGGCATCATTCAGCGAAGTCTATTATCAGAATGGTTCAATACTAGGTCGATGCGCCAATTCATTAAAATACTTCGTTGACCCAGAATTACGCGCACGACGCATTGTTAATTTATCACAAAAGGCCGATGTACATTTTTGCAAAGCATTTTGGAATCTCAATGAGTCGTATTTAGTTCAATTTTTGCCATTTTTAATGATACCATCTTTGCCTATCAATCAAGTAATCTCAATCCCTCCAGAAGAATTAACAATATCATCGGTTGATGGTTTGGATGTGAAAATTCCGATACCAGAGAGTCATGTTGGAAGAAAACCTATCCATGTGAAATTGTTGAGTGGAAAAAGACGAATTGGTATGGTTGGTTCGGCAACAGTAAGTGGTGAATTGTTGGGACCTTCAGATATTTTATTACTTCATTGTCATGGTGGAGGTTTCGTTGCGCAAAGCACACGCTCACATGAAATTTACTTGCGGCGATGGGCCGAGCAACTGGACGTACCGATATTGAGCGTTGATTATAGTTTAGCACCTGAAGCACCATATCCACGTGCTATTGAAGAAGTTCTCTACAGCTATTGTTGGGCATTGAAGCATGCCAGTTCATTGCTTGGAAGCACTGCTACGAAAATTATTCTTATTGGTGATTCAGCAGGTGCCAATCTCAATTTGGCACTCACAACACGATGCATTGAATTGAATATTCGAAAACCTGATGGTTTATTTATGGCTTACGTGCCAGTATTAGTTGAATTTGTGCCATCACCAGCACGACTGCTTGGATTAACAGATCCAATATTGCCGTTTGGCTTTATGATGGGCTGTTTAAAGGCATACAGATTAGGAGAGAACAAACCAAATTTCAAAGAAAAAGATTTAGATATTGAGTCATTGAAGTCTAATACAGAATCATTTGCTGAAGTTAGCGAAAGTGATTTGATAGCGCTTGCATTAAGTCCAAATGGTGATGAGGTGAATGAGAGTAAATTAGCATCGTTGCCATCAGATTCGACATTGAATTCTGTCAGTTTGGCTGAAGTTGATGCTCAGGGTTTGTTACAATCCAGTGAATTGCCCAAAAATGAAACAACATCCCAGAGATATTTGCAAAAATTAATTGACTTATATAGAGGCGCTACGTTCCAGACTTCGACAACTGCGAGTGTCGGATCACAGAATGATTATGATAACACCAATGGTGATAGATCGTCAAGCTTTATGGGATTGACATTTGGTGGTAACAATAATATATCACGTGAGCTCGATTTATCGTTCACTAAGAGTCCGATCGAACAGTTTGATTTTACTGTTCCACGTGATCCTCTCATGAGTCCTTATCGTATTGATGACAGTATTCTTCGGAAATTCCCACGGGTTAAATTCTTGGTGAGTATGAGAAGTATTTCGTGGGAATTCGAATCGGATACAGTGGTAATGATGATAAACCATGTCATTCTTTTTTTTTCGTCACAGACTACAGACTTGGATCCATGTCTAGATGATTGCGTGATGTTTGCGAGAAAATTGAAAGCACTTGGGAATGATTTGACGCTGGACATTGTTTCTGGATTGCCTCATGGTTTCTTAAGCCTCAGTGTGGTCAGTAAATTTGTCGTCAGGAAAGAGGTTAAACATATGGGGTGTGTTGATATTGATATTGACATTCTTTTGCAGGGGTCAAAAGACGCTTACGAAGCCTCTGAGTTGTGTATCAGCAGAATAAAAGAATTAATGAGTATGTAAATGCTTGATGTGTACGAGAAATTGTTTCACAAGGCAACGCGCGTTTTTAACTGTGCAATTTTATATATTCATTTATGTAAAGCCGAATTGAACAACGTGCACTAATATTAATTGTCGCCGCGTGAATAATCATTATGTATAGTGGAATACGGGACATTCTAGAGATATATATATATGACGTACTTTATTGACGGTTATCGTCATGAATTCTGATGTTGAATCATGAAATATCCGCAGGACGGATTGATATAAAAAGAAAGATATGCGGCCAATAATGCGAGATTGTATGTACACTTATTATTTTTGACTCTCTCGCAATGCCAACCACAGCACTAATTTATTTATTTATCTTGCAATCTTTGATGATACACATACGTTTTACATTTTTTTACAAAGAACTACTTAATATTTTTCATTATTGATTGACGAGAGGAAAAAAGAAGTGATAATTGAAGAAAGAATTTATTTCGTCAATGCCCAAAATCTCTTGTGCGTTACTAAATTATCAGATTTGATATTCAATAAAAAAATGTCTCTAGATTGGTTTAAGTTCTTCAATGTCTTGTCTCAACAATATTTGAAATTAGTTTTGTAACCATCAAAGATCAAATATAGAAATTACGAGAACACTTTATTGATATTTTGTACAGCAGGTAATAAAGGCAGGAAGAATAAAAAATGATAGAGAGAAGAGAAAGATTTAAGGAGAATTGAGAGGGAAAAAAAAAAAGAGAAAAATGAGAGTTGAATGATAACACAGGCATGAGAAACGAGGCGTCTGGGAATATTTCACTGATCAGACATTTTGATGGTTTGAATTCAATTGTGGGCGTAACGTTTTCTGTAACACATGTGCGTCTGCTGGTTCAATTCGTTTATAATAATGTTGCTTTGTTTCGACTATTTCGAAGCCAAATTTTTGGTAAAAATCAATCGCTCCTTCGTTGTTGACTTGGACATGCCTAAACAAGAAAGTAAATGACACAATATGAAATGTTTGTGTTTCATAGATCGATATCGATAAGGAATCTATCAGAATCTTCTCCAAAATCCCACTCAGATTTAGCCTATCAATGACGATCAGCTCCATCGATCAGAGAGGCATTTTGGAAAAGATTGATATAAATTTGAAAAAATGTATTAAATTGACCAATTCTCTAACTCAGTTGTATTAAGTGTCTTATGCCTAAAATTATCCCCAATCATAATTTTTTACTCACAAGAATATAGAATCGAAATTGTTGTCTTTATCGACGAAATTTAAAACGTGTTGCACCATCACAGTGCCAATACCGAGTCTTCTATATGGTGATAAACAACCTAAAGTCATTATATACAATCGCCTGGAATTTTCGGAGGTGTCGACCCTACAGCAAACTGCACCCACCTGCAATGAATAATACTTGTATAAAATAATATGTAACCACAATGTGACAATAATGATGGAAATATATTCTACAGTGGAATTGACACGAGAGGAACAGTAATAACTGAATATTCCTTACCACAATGTCATTGTAATAAGCCAACTTAGCCAATTCACCAGCTTCTAATACATCTTTGTAAAATTTTTCATTGTATGTTACTGGGAACACAACTTGGTTGAGTAACTTAAGTTGCTTAATATTGTGCGGTGTCACATCTCCAAGTTCAATCTTTGCCCTGAAATAAAGAATAGAAATTATCAGTATTGAACAATATCACTCTTACTGTAGCCATCTCTCATTCATGGGCAAGTCTGTATGGAATATCCCGGTGCTTCCTGATAACTTTTTTATGTCAAATAGTTGACGCACTTTTCAATCAGTGAAGTGGACATAGATTCTGTTGCTCTAGTACTAACAGGTTATTACATCATGAATTTTTTTATCACAATGCAATGGAAAGGAAAATGAAGACATGAGCTTTATATGTGTGCACGAGGAGGAAATTAGTCACATCATCAATGATAACCTTAAAAATTTGGAAAATAATTTTTACCTAGTCATATCGTGTGAGGCTATGCACACTAGAGATGCACGATTCAAAATGGATTACGAGAATCAATCCTTGCGTACGGTTAATTCGATTATTTGAATCGATTCTGTTCCTCAAATCGATTTTTCAGAGTCGAAATTGATCGAATGAAAATAGAATGGCGACAATTACCGGGAAAGTTTGAAAAGAATTTTACCCTATCGTAACCACCGGTGGATGTTTGAACTGATACAATTCATGCAGCTTTTTTGGAATGTACTGTACACTATCACTTAAGGGGAAGATAATAAACATCAGTACTGAGTATCGGAGAGCCAGAAGAGTGGCATAATGAAGATAAAACGATCCCGTCGATCGATTGAAAACCAGATATCATGGCACGCGTTTTTAAAGTCCATTTCCAATTACCATTTTGAGGTTACTTTCTATACTTGGTTATGTGAGCATATGAAATCAACCAATAGGATTGATTTCGCCGAGGAATCTACTCATCAGATTGGTCAATTCTGGATTCCGTTCAATGTGGAGGAACTGTAAGACACTGTCGCAAAATGGCGATGTGAGCCCGGGAAAATCGAATGATCAATATACAAGATAACAAAAATTCGCATGCATGTGTACACTCATAAATCTTCCGATTGATAAATCATGATCAAAGATAAAGATACCAACCAATCACTATCGAGAATAAGCAATGATAAATTCTTTGGGAGAACGCCCTATTTTCTACTTCAGCATGGTATGTGTCTCATCAGTTCATAGTGGAAACAAAAAATAATTCCACAAGCCTGATATTTAATGCAGAGATGTTTGATATAGAAAAGGATTTGGGGTACCTAGCCGAACTAAATTTCGGGCCATGAACTCTATTCATTGAAAATAATAGTCTGAATATGGATGAATAGGAACTCGTGATTTCTCAGAGGCCATCACCACTGAACTTCCGAACATCTGTAATTCTCCCCACTCTCTGACAGATTTCATAACTATTCATTTGTGCCACGCGATTGGCACATACAAAATCAGATGATTTTGACTAGGAGCGCGAGCTGAGCACTCACTTTTTTCCTACCTGACAACAGAGCTTGTAAAAACGAAATCACTTGTTGCTCACGAGAAAACGTCGAGTGAAGATCATTGTCCAAGATCGCTAATCTTTATCCATTATTGAAGAAGCTAGAAATCATATTACAAAATGAGTGAAGCGTGAGTATAAAATGTTTCTTGTGTTATTCACTCACCTGTACACTTAATCACTGAGTCATTTCCTATGTAATTCTCTTCAAACAAGAAGAAAAAGAAACCATTCGATGAAAAGTGAGAGCATAATCAGCCTTGTAATTGATCCAATATTTATTGAAATCCATCATGAAGTTTGTAGAATGATCTCATTGCTTGAAGGTCATACAAATGTACCAGAATGTTTTGATGAATGTGTCCAATTATAAAAAGTCTCTTTTCATGTTCTAGGATTGCAGATATTGCTCTGATCGGCCTTGCGGTCATGGGACAAAATTTGATATTGAACATGAACGATCATGGTTTTGTTGTATGTGCTTACAATCGTACAACAGACAAAGTCAAATCATTCCTTGAAAATGAAGCTAAAGGAACAAAAGTGGTCGGTGCATTTAGTTTAGAAGAAATGGTCAAGAAACTGAAGAAACCAAGGCGAGTGATGATGTTGGTGAAAGGTAAACCTCAAACGTACCGTGAATCACGTTACTCCAGCTCAATAATGACATCCAACAATGCAATGATGATGTATATCAAATTCCCATTGTTTTATCTTATGTAACATAGCTGGCGCAGCAGTTGATGCATTCATTGAGAAATTAGTACCCCTGTTATCACCGGGAGATATAATTATTGATGGAGGAAATTCAGAATACCAAGACACTGAACGTCGGACACTCGATTTGGAGAAGAAGGGAATTTTATTCGTAGGAAGTGGAGTCAGTGGTGGCGAAGAGGGTGCCAGATATGGACCATCGCTTATGCCTGGTGGAAATCCAAAAGCTTGGCCCCATATTAAAGAAATTTTCCAAGCAATTTCAGCTAAAGCTGATGGCGAACCTTGCTGTGATTGGGTTGGTGAAACTGGCGCTGGCCATTTCGTTAAAATGGTCCACAATGGAATCGAGTACGGTGATATGCAGTTGGTATGCGAGGCATATCATTTGATGCGTGATGGTTTGAGATTGAGTCCAGCGGAGATGAGCGATGTTTTCGATGAATGGAATAAAGGAGAACTTGATTCATTTCTCATCGAAATAACGCGGGATATTCTAAAATACAAAGATGAAAAAGGATATTTATTAGAAAGAATTCGTGATACTGCTGGACAGAAAGGAACCGGGAAGTGGACAGCTATTGCTGCTCTCGAATATGGTGTGCCAGTTACTCTGATTGGCGAATCCGTGTTTTCAAGATGTCTATCTGCACTTCAAAGCGAGAGAATTGAAGCAAGCAAAGTACTCGAAGGTCCAAATGATACTTACAGAGGTGACAAGAAAGAATTTTTAAACCACTTGAAGAAAGCTCTCTATGCATCAAAAATTATTTCATACGCTCAAGGCTTCATGCTTATGCGTGAAGCTGCAGAAGTTCATAACTGGAATTTGAACTATGGAGGAATCGCCCTGATGTGGCGGGGTGGCTGCATTATTCGAAGGTAACGACCTAATTTTTTTGTGAGAAAATAAACCACGGACTTATCACACTTGGTATTTGATAGATGCAATCATGTACCAATTCTTTTTTCAGTGCTTTCCTCGGTAATATCAAACAGGCATTCACGAAGAATCCAAAGCTATCCAACTTATTATTGGATGGATTTTTCACAAAAGCAATGAGGGAATGTCAACCCAGCGCTAGAACTGTAATATCCACAGCAGTGTCAATCGGTGTACCAACACCAGCACTTTCAGCTGCTCTGGCTTTCTATGATGGATTTCGGACCGCTCGTTCTCCTGCGAATTTATTACAAGCCCAGAGGGATTATTTTGGAGCTCATACCTATGAGTTGCTAGGTCAAGAGGGAAAGTTTATTCATACCAATTGGACTGGTCGAGGGGGAAATGTTTCTGCTACCACATATGATGCATAACGATAGAGCTGAAATTGATTGATTTATGTCGACGAAAAATCCATTCCCACATGTCTGACAATACTTTCGTCATTGTCAGATAAGAAGAACTTATGGCTTTGTCTTCAGCATTTGTGGATAATCGCTAATATGTTCAAGGAGATGTATTTTCATAATACCCAAACGCAATAAATATTTTTAATAACACTCGTTAATACAATATCGTTAATCATAATGAATCCACAGTTTCACGTGAACCAAAATTATGAACCAATGTCTCTTTGGTATTGATAGAGGAAATATGCTAAACCGAATATTGCGCGGGAATATTTTATGGTGAAACGACCAATCGTGCTCAATTGTATCGTGCCCATGAAATGAAATATATTTTATCTATAGTCCTTCTTAGATAAAGAACTTTGTAAATATCATGACTCCTACTCATCAACATTTGGAATAATATGAATATTTTTCAAATAATTACAACTTAAAACAACAGACCTACTGAAGAAATTTGACGTTCTTCGGTGAATTTCGGGTACATTCGCTTACAATTCAAGATGGCAAAGACGATGGTTACATTATGAATTTAATATA
>JABMBR010006384.1:0-10302 GCA_018881525.1 Meteorus sp. PSUC_FEM 10030008
TTATAAATTATATATAAAACCGGAATAATAATGTGTGTGTAAAACTTTTAGTGCGCGCGTATCGATCGTAACCATAAATGGATGCGGTTGATCATACACAAGTGGGTTTATAATACACAAACACAAAGTGTAAATAAAATTGCGTGGGACGTGTGTGGCCGTTTGGTATATATCGCATCAAGTTAGTTTCACATGCGAATGACGTGCAACGACCAGAGACTAAAGAAGAGCTGGACGACAGCGAGTGAGACGAGTCACATCGGTGGCACTTATTTGCATGCACAAACATTTCCTGTGGCTTCTGATAACACTGTGATAAACAGCAGTATGGTTACGTGAGAATTGTTGATGGTGTTTTCTTGTATATACCAACAGCAATAAAAAAAAAATCAACACATGAAATTTTTAAACAGTTTTTCATTGCATTACAGTAAAATAAAAATACAGAAGTGAATTAACTCCGTCATAAATGGCGTGAGAGCATTTAAAATTCATTAAAATCAATTTAAACATTGAAAACAAGTGGTATAAATTTATTATTCATTATGATGACTATCAATGTCACACTTAATCGATTTATCACAAACAGAAATCACATCATGAAAGTAATAACTGAATTTTTAACTTAATATTAAAATTAATTTGTTTCTTACTGTGACATATTTATGACGGGTGAAATTGAATAAAAAAAAATTTGATAAGTGTGAGCTTTGTGATTTGATTTTCATCAAGATTTATTATATAAATCGATTTCACATGTGCCATATAACGGATCGTAAGCGCCTAAAGTGGTGTCAGAGTTGAGACAAGTATGTCGGTCGGTGGTATGAGAAGATTATGCAGATTGGGACTTGCGGCAGTTCTTGCAACTGCACTTTGTGTCCTTACTCTGGTTGACATGCCTCCACAGCTTCCGCAATTGCCAACAGATTCACCGCCTACATCAGGTAAATAAAACACTTTGAAATGAACATTTACATTCATAGAAAAAATGAATTCAATGACAACACGATCTTATGAAAAACATGTGATAACTTTTATTACGACACACGAAAACAAATTTGGAAATGAATATAAAATTAATATGATTGTTCATGTGTTTATAAATAAATGTAATGAGTGCGTGATGAGGGTTAATGATACTCGGTCGACTTTGATCGAGCATTCGTCCACCGTCTGTCACGCGAATGTGTGCTCTACACACAAATGCATTGCTGCAACTGCACATCCATACATATAAAGTATTTTTCATCTATCCATGCAATGAACGCGATCGGCAAGTTATATACTCTCGTTCATATATTTTTTGCCTATATGATTGTATTTGACGTTATTTATTTTTGTTTTAAATGAGTTTTGCTCTCGAGCGCGCTTTTGCACATGACTCTGGGGAATCGGAGCAAATTCCGCGAAGGCTTGAGCGTTGCCGGACACACGTACAATTCACAAGGCGAAATGGAGAGTTAAAAATGAAGTTGGATAAGCGCTGAGTAGTACCACCACCATCGACATCACCACCACCACCACCACTGTAAATTCATTGCCTGTCTCTGAATAAAGACGAGGAATCCCGTTGGGACATAAAAACGCCGTAAATAATCAGGAGATCGTGCTTTTTTGACACAACATAAATCTATGATTGCCCCATCGTCGGGGTTAGCAACTTCGTTAGTCAGATATAATTTACGGTCACTGTGCGAATATAGTCAGCTGTTGAATGTCTTATGGCGGTTTTCTTTGCTTCATATACTCAGAGAGACATCATAACCCATAGGATAGAGAGATGTCTATGATATATGTGTGTCACATATTCATTTCTCTCCCTCGCATTCTCATCCGTTACTTTACGGCAAAAAAAAAACTACACATTTTATTTTTATCTTCATTTATCCATTGATGATGTAGGATTATTGATGATTATTACATGTCAACAGGTAGCGAGCCTCCGGCTACTAGAAGTATTGTAGCTTACTCATGGGCAAGAAGATTGGCGCTGGATTATCGCCCATCACGTGAATGCACAATAGAAAATATCAACGATGACAATGTGACAGGAATTCACTCATCACCAAACACAACATCAAATAACACCATGAAAATGTGGCTTGAAACTATTCCTGGCCATTTATTCCTTCACGCTGGTTACTTAGACATAAGAGTTGTTGGTTATCCAAGTGTCCGAGTGATTGGCGTCAAACGAGAATCAACCATGTCTGGTGCTCTCTTCTGCACTATTTGGTAAGCGAATTGGATTTAATACGGGCGATATCAGTGCAGGTTTGTGTGTGACACACTGTGATGGGTGATGGGTTTAAAAGAGACAAATAAAAGAGTTGAAGAAAATTGAATAAAACGAAAATAACTTGGAGAAATAAGGTAATAAAAAAAAAAGGATGGAAAAAGAATTCAGTGAGGTGGCGTGTCGGCATTTGCGATAGTGATGGAACGTTAGGTGTATGTATATGTATATTTGTGTATGCATATGTGTATATGTATCGAGAAACGATGCGATTGCACTCGAGCATTCAGGCGTATAAGAGTGGGTTTAATGAGCCACGTACACTTTGTCCATCGTAGACTCGTTTGAGAGTACGCGAAGGATAAATAGTCTTTCACAGGCATCGCGACAGCGTCCGGTATAAAGTATACAGGCACAACGAATTAAAATAAATTGAAAAACAAGCTTTATTGTCCTGTCTTTGCATGTGGGTTCGTATGTCTGTTAAAATCTGCTGCGCTTTTCCGATAATTGGCACGATCATCCCTCTATTACTATCGTTTTACAAATGATTTTTTCATTTTTTTTCTCCTTTTTTTTCTTTTTATCAGTAACTAAATAAATATTGTGTAGCTATTACTCAGGAATTTATTATTGCACTATGAATTAAAACGTAAATCCTGGTATTTTATTTATCTTGGTCATAAATATACGATACGCAGTTGAATGTGTATAAAACATTTTACTGTTTCTCTTTCTTGTTTTTCTTTCTTTTATTTTTTTGGTGGATCCATATGGCTTTGTGGAGTACTCTTTCTATCGTGCCCTCTTGCCCTCTTGCCCTCCATGTCCGCTTACGTGTATACTACGTGTTCTCCCAGGGAGTAATCGCGTAAAACTGCCGTTGAGTATAACAGATCCCACGGGTATCGCAAACCAGACAAGACGGAAGGAGTGATTACTGCAGTCGTTAACGTTAGTGGGTCCTCTACATCCATCTACAACCCTGCTATTTCTCCAATTCATTAATATTGTTATTTTCAAATTCATTATCGTTAACAAATTGTTATGATCATAATGGAACGATTATTAGACGATTTTAGTTGATGTTCGTGGCATGAATGTGTAATTATTCTTTGATTTGTTCATTATCATCGTGAAGCAGTTGGATCGTGATGGTTTTGATGTTTGAGAAAGATTTGTTGGTTTTTTTTATTGTTTATCGAATTTTTCGTTTTATTTGTTGTTTCACTTGACAGGCAAGAAAGCCACGAGGGAATACATTCATTCAGTATGGAGGCATTGGTATCAGACATCTGGTTGGATGAATGGGGTGGTACATCAATAGGATACACTGGAATTCTCATTACTTGTCCACTTCCGGAATTAGGATCACGTCCATTACGTGTTTTTGTCGGCGCTACTGCGTGCTACCACAATCCTAGTCATAGCTTAGTTGTAAAACGTGGTGAAAATATAAAACGTAAAAAAAATGGATTTACAGTGTGTGTAAAGGGTCTTGATTTTGATGAGGACATTAGTGAGAAACTTGTTGGTTTTTTGGAGCTGTCACGAATTCTCGGTGCTGGAATGATATACGTCTACGTGTTTAGCGTTCATGAGAATGTTACGAAGGTTTTGAAACTTTATGAACGTTCAAATGTGGTGAGATGGTTCCGAATTAGTTTACCTGGTGATTTACCCAACAATGTCACTGCTAGAAGACGATTATTTAGCAAAGATATTTGGATTAAAAGACGAATGGAATTGATACCTTATAACCATTGTTTTTATGATAATATTTATAGTTCTGAATTTATTGTACCTATTGATATTGATGAAATGATCATTCCAGTTAAAACGAAAACTTGGTCAGAATTGTTAATGAATGAAAGAAAAAAAATAGGAAATTCTTTTAATGATTATGCATCATATGCTGTGAGAAATGTTTATTTTTTTCCAGAATTACAGAGGAAAACAAATGAATCATTTGTGATATTGAATAATCCAATTCATAATAATACACAGTATTTAAATTATTTTAATACATTGAGAACGACTGATGTATCACCAGAAGGTGATTCTGTCAAGAGTTTTGTGTCTACCAAACGTACACTTACTGTTCATAATCATTATGCTCTTACAACTTTGAATCCGTCAACAAGACGAGCGCTACATTTGGATTCACATGATGTTTTGAAACATCATTACAGACGATGTGATAATCATCAGTTGGATTGTCATCGTATTATGACTAATCTTACAGTCGATAAATCCGCGCTTAAATATTTTAATGAATTTAAGGCCAGAGTCAAGCGAGTCTTGACAAAACTCAATGCTTTAATGTAGTCATTTTATTAAATAAATATGTGCTCTAACATGCATAAAAGAAAGACGATTAACTGTTCATCTTCGTATTTACCCTTCATCTGAAATCGATTATGAAACAGTTGACAGGAATTGTCAGTTGGACATTGGACTGAACTTTCGGACGATCATGAAGTAGCATTGACATGGAATTTTTTTTTGATTTCAATTCTTTCTTGAATGTATTCATTTTAACAGTCTTGCATGGGAACATAAGTTTTAATTGATAAGAAATAATAGATACAGGAGCATATAAATGAGTCAGTAGTTAGGAATTATTAATTATCATCACCTTCGTAATTCTCATAATTCATTGCTATGTCTATTTCAACACATTTCAAGGCCGGCTTCAAATGAAAAAACATCAACGTCTCGTTTCCTCAACGTTTACATGTTATGTACAAATTTCTGTATATTTTAGTCCAGTCATCCTGGAGATTACACCGCACAAATTGAATACAGTCTAACAGTCAGACTGGCGGCATCGTGAAATTATTTTTTTACAGAACCAGGAACTCTAAAAAATCGTCTGAAAATTACGAGGTCATTCAAAAATGAATTTCATTCGACTATTCACTTTTTTCGTTTCATTATAAATTTATCTTTTCATAAGTACGAATTCATGTCTCTATAAATACTCCAACACTTCAATCCGTAATAATTCACGGAAAAATGGAAAACATTTCCAACGACCATTTTATAGTTCAAAAATATTTTTCATCAATCAACCGATCATTACAAAAAATATTCATCATAACTGGTGACATTTGGAATCTTTTAACTATGACTTTTTGTGGTATAAAAGATGTTCTCTTCTTCCACTGAATGGTGAGTTAATACCTGGATTTAATTCGAGGTTATTCTTGCTCAATGAATGCCTCAAGATGAGGGTCGTAGGGGTAGGTCAGTGTTTGCACATACTGGACGATGTAAGCGCATTACCCTTCCATATGGCGAGAAATATATATATGCACACATCGTATCCACACATATACATAGAAGATTATCCGGCGGCGCGAAACGAATCCTCGATGAAACTCGGAGCATGCGCTGGGAAGAATTTTGTCGTTCAGGATCCGCTTACTATGTAGACACGTGGACGCTCAGTGATCCTGGTGCGAGCGTCCGACTACAAACGTTATTATTTGCATTGCTCTGTAGGTCACTGAACTGTGTACAACGAAACTTCCTTCAACAATTTTTTCGAATCATTGAAAATTATTTATGCAAAACTTCATACAATATGGATGTGAAATAAATTTCATCTTCATATATAAGATGAATATTTGTAGTAATGTTTAATTATGATGACTAGACATGAGTGACCCTGTTGCTTGTTAGTGAATAAATAACGGAATGAAAGTGTTGAGTATAGAGACAAAACAAAAAATGAGACACAGTTATTCGTGGCCAGAGCATATTGTTACATTGAAAATTCGCGTGAATTCAGTATCTGGAACATACACCATCGTCGACAAAGAACAATTGCACGTACTTACCTCGGAAAATAACATTCCGAGATTGGAAAAATTTGTAACTTGCTCACAGTCACATTCATCGACAATAAGTCAATTGACATCGGGTAGAGAAAGAATTTTCAAGGATTCTAATGAAGAGCAGATTGTGACCAAACCTCAGAAGGATAAGTTTGATGAATGTGATAAAGATGTGATCGCAGAAACAAATATTGATGAGACATTAAAATTATCGCGATGTGAAAATTTAAATGTTGCGAATTTATCTTGTCATTTATCGGACAATGTAAATATAACTCCGGCGATAACAGTGGTGGATTATGATGTTCCAAGTACATCAACTAAATGGACAAGTAGACATGCATGTGCTAAATGTAAATCACAAGATTATTTTAAACATCAAGTTGATCCGTTTCATCCATCACCAATGACATCAAATGATGATACAGCTCGTGGTGATGACACAAATTTCAGTAACCGTCGGTTAAAAATACGTGCGACAACCCTCGACTATCCAGCAAATCTCGATAAATCGTTTCGTAGAAGAACGAAGAGTTTTGCGGAGAGTCCAAGATGTGAGAGTGAAGGAAAAGCAACAACATTACGACCATTAGTCAATCGCAAGAAGGAAATGACTCTAAGACGACATTATTATCCAGAAGGGGGTTGGGGCTTTGTTATAGTCACTTGTTCCGCATTGGTGCACTTCCTTGGAGTTGGTCTTCAACTAGCAGCACCCGGAACAATATACATCTCCGCGCAATTAAAATTTCATCATCCACCACTCCACACGTCAGGTAAAATTTATATTTTTATTGTGAGTTTCAAGAACATGAAAATAAAATGAAGAAACATAAGAAATGAAAGCATTCAATGTTATCGCAGTAAATAATTATTCATTTGGAATTATACTGCAATAATAATTTCATTATCATCCATTTTACATCAATCTTTATGTCACAGCTGATGTTTTTACTTCAATAAGAAAGATAATTACATTTTCATCAGGCCGTTTATTCCAACTTTGAAATCAATGGAATAATCTCACGCTGTGTTGAGTTATGCGATGCATTTCCAATAAGACATATCAAATCTGTTTGTTTGGGCGAGCAAAACAATAATTGAAACATGTCATATTTCATTCTTGATGCAGTTGAATGAGCAAAAAACTCGTCTACTGAACATCGATCGAATACAAATTCAGTGACGTATCACGATGTTGGATTGTCTGATATTGAATTTATCCACGGTCATCAAATATTTTTTTAAAATTGAACAAAATACTGACAATGTTTTTATTGTTTGTTTTTTTAACCGCAAAAGCAATTTATATTGAGAGGGCCATGTTGTATTGTCATGGTAATGTAGGCAGATGTCTACTTTCATTCTCGTGTCGAGAATTTCGATTAGCATTAGCGCGACGTTTTGTGTGTCGTAACTTTTCGTGCTTGGCCAATCGTGAAATATCGAATAATGTTACGCATGTCCATCAGTTCTCATTAGATGTTGTGTTCGTGAACAACTGACATTTTGCATTGTCACATTTGTAATTTATGACCGACATTATTTAGTCATTGACGTCAAAAAAGTGTTTGAAGTTGATATATTCGTGAATGATAAGTTTCATACAATTGGCAGTTTGCCACAGACTGTACTTTTATTTCAACTAGCATTCAGTTATCCAACAGACTTGCTCAATTTTCCAGACAAAAGTGTGAACTCGATTATAAAAGTTACTGTAAAAGTTTGAGGTGCTACGTTTTGCTGTTTCCAAAAGTTTCATGCTGCTAAAGCTACATGGCATATGAATGTATGTAGTTAACGGTGCGAGAAGTTTGACATTTGTATGAAAGACGAAACGTGGATGGAGATGGAGGTGACATCAACCAGCTCACATCCTGTAGGATATCACAGACGCCGGAATTCTTACATTACTGCCATTCAGGAAAACAACACGTTTATCTTGGACTCATTTGAGATAACGCAACGCTGCAGTGCAGAAATGAATTGGAATAATCAGCAGAAAAAACTAACAAACATCATTAGTCACGAATCCGGAAATTCTTCACAATGCTCATCATGCATTCGAAAAAAACGTAACAGTACCATGAGCAACCCGTCATCAACAAGCCGGATGTCATCAATGCAAGAGATAGAACAGCAACATGATTCCTTGCCATTAGGAGTGACTTCTTCAGCGCTCCAATATGGACTATTGACAAAAAATGGTGAAATAACACAGTGTAAATGCAAAACGGATTCGCTGTTATCTGTGAAAGGCTCAACCACCACAGTATCTGCATCTAGACATCATGATTCAGGATATTCCCTCTCAACATGCCAAAGTCTCATTATTCCTTCATCAGTAAGAAATTCATCCAATCAAATAGCACTGATGACAAACGAACGAAGACATTCGGATCTAACGCATTCACGACGTCATCATCATAACAATGATCAACGTAGACTTTCAGATCAGTCAGTAGTGAAATCTTATCAATGCAACGACACTCAAATGTGTTCACTCTCAACGACAATTTCACTTCCGTGTTCTCTATTACCGAAAGATAACACCAAATGTTCCAAGTTGCTTGATCGTCGTAATGCCACAAGTTTGAAACATATGAATAATTTCACACGACAAAATTCTAATAGCAGCATTGAAAGTTTTCATAAAAATAGTTTTGTGCCAATGTCAGATAAAATGATGAAACGCAGATTTTCAGAACAACTTATTTTGGAAGGTGGTTTAACATGTGAACCGGAATTCGAAGAGTTAGTTGAGGGAGATGACCTCGAAGAGTCGTTGACTGGTATAATTGCTAGGAAAAAAATTACGTTAAAGAGCCACTATTATCCAGAGGGACACTGGGGTTATATTATAACAATCGTTGCGGTAATCATACAGTTGATATGTCATGGTCTTCAAGTGGCTTCCGGTGTTTTATTAAGCTCAACTATAAGGCAGTTCGATACATCAATCATTGATACAGGTAAAGTTCAATTTAGCTGTGCCAATATCATAAATCAATACGTAAGAAGAAGTTTGGTGGAACGATAGTCATTGGTTAATCCTACTTTCATAAGATGATTAATCACCTGGCCCATTGTTCATGTGTCAATTCACCCTCACTTCTCTTCAATATTACGTACATATTCAAATATTAAACATGATAAAGCTAGACAAATGTATCATCTTAACAACAACCATCAGTTTATGACAACATCAAGTTCCTTTATTACCTGAATTTTGGTGATTTATGAACTCTGTGATTGTCTCTGCTGTGATTCTTGACACTGCCATTGGAAACCACAATTTTCTCCTCACCACATATCAATTCCGACCTTCTTGAGATGAAAATAGAATTCAAATATCGTGAAGATTCACTTTCATTGCTATTTTATGTTTAAAATTTTGTCATCATCACTCATGTAAGAATCATAAATATCAATGAATGACACACGGATTATGACAAAAGCTGTTGTGATGAATATTCGTAATATAACTTGCTAACGACATAGGACTCTGTATTATTAAGCGCGAGGATTCGATGCCTGTCTTACCAACATGGATGTTTCTACTTATCCATTGGCGGTCTTGGAGTGTATCATATCCCCTGTGGAATTGTAAAAGACCTTTCTTTTTTAGTTGGATGTCTTCAAATCCAAGAGACATGGGGAGGTGTATTCTATTTCCACCAGAGGGCGTAGATTAAAGAAAGAAAAAAGTGCAAATCCTCCTGTCTCACTCGCGCGGTTGAAAAACGGAGATGATGATGAAGATAGAAGTTTATGCCACATGAAAAAATTATTAACAATATTCCTGGCAATTTGTGTCACGTTCCACTTTTTTCCACCCATTTTTCCGTCATATAAAAATCAATCTTCTGTGAAATGATGGCAATGAAAATTCCACCGTGGATTGCAGTTGATTACTGCTTTGGTGCAGAGAAGAGCAGCCTAAATTTATCTGTGGAATGAAGTACGTAATCCTACTCTTCAGAGAATTCTCTCATCCACAATCTTGAAGTTAATCTCCTGCACAATGACGTGAAATCTTAGAATAGAGTTTTCGAATAGGAGTCTCTTCTGATTAGCTCAACAGGGAAATTCGTAAACTTAGTTGGATCAACATTGCATGGCTCATTCGTGCACGTAGTTTACTTTGCAATTATGATTAAATAAAAATTTCTTCATTAAATATTTATTATGGTAGGATGAAGTTCATACAGGACCTTTTGC
>JABMBR010006385.1:0-10298 GCA_018881525.1 Meteorus sp. PSUC_FEM 10030008
CTGGCTAATATGATATTTGCATTGCGAGGTTCATATTTAGTCTGGCAACTTGAGTGCATTGGTTTGTACATTAGGTCGGTAAGCGCTAGGTCGGTCAAGACCTAACAATACATATACTTTGTTTCTGTTGAGTTGAGAATAGTTCCCATGGGACAATATTATATTGCACTTTACCTCTTTAGACATTCTCGAAGATGTCTATGAAAATTGCGTGACAAAGAAATATCTATAAAATTGATATATATGCATCAATGAATAAGTAGGCCCGTTTCCTGATTTTATTCAGTTCAATAAAACTAGGGTACGCAATATGCCTTCATAAATTGAACTGCATCTCAACTGCTTCTATAGTGCCTATATTTGCAGGGATGAAATTTCAGCAAGTCCAACATTCCTCGAAATATCATAAGAAATTTAGGTTTTTATCATATTTCTTTCTGCACTGAGTTTATGGAAATGAATCCAGACACGCCAACAAATTTTCTGCGTATGTTGTTCATCACATTTCTTCAAACGGAAGAAATACAGACTAGTCGTACTATTCATCTTTTCAATCCCTCAATTTTTCCTTCCACTCATAACGGTTCTCTTGAATTACTAATGTGCACTCTTTTTTATTCATTACTATTCGAACCAGACTGTAGCGAGTATCGAGCGTATATGAAATGTCTGAGAGAAGTTCAGTACAGAATAATGCACATTATTACAATGTGCAGAAAACTGAGAACAAATAGAATATAGCGTGCGTCTATTCTGAAGTGGTTTCTATTATAACGTCCGCACCCTCCGTGCATCATACATGGAATAGTTGAAATAGGAACTGGATCAATATCAGATAACCAAGCTTATGGAATTCATGTTTGGCGTCCCAATTCCATTACATTCGTGACAGAAGTTCCTTCATATACTGAAAATCTCACACAAAACGTGAGATTATTCGGAATTTGCCGCATGTGTCTTCAATTTTCAATCACATAGATAACAAGGGAAGAATCATAATTAAAAACCGAGGAAATACATAAAACGAAAATTCCGAACAGTAAGAGTTGATAATAACCTCTATTCGAATATACGTAACATTGTAAAATCGAGAAAGTACAAAGTTGATCTAGTGTGTACCGGAGTTCAAATCTTCTAGTGGAAAACAGCGCGCCCGCGTGACAGATTATGATTATCAGTTAGAGACCATAGTCCGCCCATCGTCAGTACATGAAAATATCCAATATCGCTCGATTCCAATGAGTTCCGGTGATTTCCTCCCATCTAATAAATATACACAGTAGTTAGGCCGCATGATGTGTAGGTTATCCTAAGAAGCATCGGACTATCTCTAATAATTATATACATTAAATTTAATACACAATCACAAAGAAGAAGGGTCGCACGATTTGGTGTCATCATAATTGGGAGTAAAATGACGTAGCACGACCGGTTGATTACAATTCCATCCAACGTCAATATTGAATGAAAAAATTCACAAAGTGCGATGAAACAGTTGTGAACAATAAATCATCGCGTGTTCCTAAAATACTGAAATCTCGGAACGTGCGAAACGGTTACGCACTAAATCATACTGCGTCTGTGCAAGTACCAAACTACCAGGCGCAGTGGTGGAGTGAATGAATCGACGCTTCCCGAGCTAACCACCATTCAGTTATACTTGCACTACTTTCTTCGGAAGCACGTGCATGGTTTGTGCAATGAAATGAACGTCGAATTGTCGGAGAAATTTGTTCGAATGATTGATCGTCCAACACTGTAGCGTACCCATTTGATTTTATCGAAATAAAAATTTTGTGACTGTCGTTTTCCTCGAACAAGATCAATTAACACTTCTTGTAATTATGGATGATGGTCCATTAAACAGTGCATAATGATTATATGGGGAGAGTTCGATATCTAGGCCGTTATTGTGGGATGATTTCCTTTGTTTGTCCAGCATACATTCAAGTGCAATGAAGTTTTCCAAAGAAAATTGAAACACTTTATGCTCGCACATGATTCCCTACCAAATCAATTTGCTCTATCATAACGTCCAGGACGGGTTCGGTGTGTAACATCTGCGTCCTACTGGTGTAATAGGAACTCCGTGAAAGGTTCGTTGACAGCATTTTCCGTCACCATTTCAATTCAATGCTTGATTGTATTTTGTTTCTTCTGTTACGCCAATTTACATATGATTGTACTCTATCTCTATGCCACAGCGCATGATTGAAATCAGTGTTTCGAAGAATGCGATCGCTCTCTGGAGCGAATTAAAATAGATCCTAATTTGATTTGACGTACATTATACATAGAAAAAAATGAAAAAATTGTGTCG
Organism: Meteorus sp. PSUC_FEM 10030008; assembly: GCA_018881525.1. Taxonomy (NCBI): domain Eukaryota; kingdom Metazoa; phylum Arthropoda; class Insecta; order Hymenoptera; family Braconidae; genus Meteorus; species Meteorus sp. PSUC_FEM 10030008. Next base: position 2,321 of record JABMBR010006385.1, read on the forward strand.
GTCAAGCATACTACTCTAAACTTCAAGTCACTGTATAATTTCACAATATCTTGCTTGAATTATGATGACAATCTTCAATTTGGTAGCGAGATTTTGACTTGAGTATATTGAAATGAGTGGAAATATTTTGAATTATCATGGAATCTTGTTACTCATGAACCTGAAGAGAGATAAAGAAGAAAACGACAGGGATATTTGAGTAATATGGCTCAGAAGGTTCTATTCATTCGGAGAATCTGATGGAAAAAAGAGCTTCTCGGATTTATCGTATTAATCACATATTCTCAGATATATGTTACCGCGTGATCTATTATTCATCTATAGATACGTATACGTATACGTATCATTCCTTATATTAGTGATGATCATTTTGTCCTTCATTCTTCATCATTTATGATGTGCATCATGCAAAAATTCAATAATATTCTGCATATGATCAACAGTAATCATGTCACAATGCATTAATCACCGAAATGTGTTTGAGGACTAATAAGTGATTCACTGTGGTAACAAAACGCAAGTATCCATTATCAAACTACGCCAATATGATATTAGCCCAAATAACGATCTGATATTTTTTTCATTTCGTATGGTGGGATAATACGTCATTAGGCATTGTTCAATTCACATGAATTTGATTTCATAGCAACTCCAGTTCAATATAATCACAAATATGTTTAGTTCTATTCCACATGAGCGCAGATTTCGTTGGGACGTCAAATACACCAAGTCAAACTGTCATCTCCCCGAAATGAAGAGAGGGGAAAATCAATCATGCAACTGGTGTTGATACAAGTAATGAACCTCATAGAACCCACAGGTAGTTCATGAAGCATCTAGAACATAACGGATATCATTCATTCACACGCAGTTTTAGTTTTATTAGATATTGGGAATATTCGTGATGACGCTTTGGAAATTCTCAGATCGATTTTAGTCAGTAATTACAGTCAAGTCTGAAAGGAACGCATTATTGCGTGGTATGGTCGTATACAGATTATTATAATGATCCTGAAACTAATCTAGTACTGCATCAACATCGTGCTAGTACCTGCTATTGATACAGCAATATGTGCAATATCACTGCTTGATACTTCAGATTGGCACATACATTTCACAAGTGTTTGTATGAACTCGACTACCGTCTCGACGAACCACTCTAACTCAGGTGAGAACTCAGAGAAATTATGTTTCCACATGAGGAATATGGTACTTTTAGGAAAATTAATTCAATCGCATAATACGTATGAGGATGAAATTTGCCCAATAAATTTGTGCAATAAATTTTCAGTTGTTTCACATTGAAGGAAACTCAAGCGACATATTGGTTAACCCTGATGGAACTCACACTTGATTGGTGCAAAGGCATTGAAGGATATAACTTTTCAAACTGTTTCATCAGTAGAATTTATAGGATCAATTTAGGTGAAAGAACAACAAACTCAAACCATTCTCAATTCGGACAAGAGGATAAAAATATGAAGCACCGATATGAATATGGATTCGATATATCCACTTTGTAACGACGTTAATCATACGAGTTAATCTATCATAGCGAGAAAATAAGATACACGACGATTTTCATTTCTAACGTGAAATTAAGGGGGGAAATCACAGTAGCACACAAAAAAATTGGGATATTTTTAGGGATTAATTTTGGCTGAATGAAAGTATCAATCAAAAGTCTGTGAAGTGGGTTTCATAGTAATACTGAAAAAGTACAAAATGTGATTGTTTCAATAAAAAATATTCAAAAATGGTGGCTGTGCAGTATATGCCCTATTCTGGAAAGCGTGTCGATGGCCGAAGACGTAGACTCTTTAATTCTTGACCAGAAAGAAAAATCCCAAATTTTCCAGTATCCATAAAACAACAGATAGCGAGCTACGTAGGATTTTCTTTTTACATGGCTTAGTTTTTTTTTATCGACGATTTGGCGTTTTTTTCTGTTAAGAATTCAGCTTTATCCTCAAAAATGCGCCATTTGACGGAAAATCAATACATTGAAAAAATCCTACGTAGTTCGCTAGCTGTTGTTATGTGGAAACTGAAAAATTTTGGTTTTTTCTTCCAGGTCAAAAATCAAGGAATCTACTTCTTCGGCCATCTACACGCTTTCAAAAATGGGCGCCTTGGGACACACGCTGCACAGCCCCCATTTTTAAATATTTTTCATTGAAAAAATTACGTTTTATACTTTTTTAGTATTACTATAAAACCTACTGTACATATTTTGTTTCAATACTTTCATTCAGCCAAGATTAATTCCCGGAAATTTACCTACTTTTTTGTGTGCTACTGTGATTTCCCCCCTCAAGAATCATATTTCATCAGCAAATCGAACAGGCTTTATCGTACACATCATTAGAACACAAGTGATTGTTAATTACAAGTAATCAGTTTACAAACTGTCTGATACATTGTTTGTTACTTTAACGATCGACATTTCTTATCAATAATCCAAATGTATATTTAAGTATCCCCTCCGAGTGGCTGCTGTTCTAGAGACTTTGAATCAGATATCGTCGTTATAATACATAAATGAACAATACGTCGCGAAGAATGACAACCATCATTTCTCAGACAAGTCTTCAGTAATTCATCCAGTTTTTGCTGCTATAACGTGGACACAAAAAAAACCCACTTGTCATTCAATCTGACGCACCCTAATATGTATATAGACATTTATAAATGGGACGAGGGTCGAGATTCTATCACATGAACCTTACTTTATATATTGTTGCTCTTCGAACACCCATCAAAACTATTACGATATCCCGACTCTGACGCACACACCCCTATTGGATTGAGTAGGATTCCGTGCAAAAATTATGTTGTCTTATGAAGTATCATTCTAATATAGATCATATTCTGAGGAAAGTCTGTCACAGAATGTTGACTTTGATTTCTCCCTCATTCTCATTAGTCACATGAGAATTTGGGTATATCCATATTTATGTAGTTTTTCACTCCAACACCCGTAACAGTGTGGTTTGCTACTATATTGCAAACGTATCATAAGATAATGTTGCATGTTCCTCATCACGCAACATTCGAATGAATAACAGGTGATGATGATGAAATTAATCATGTCCATCAATTTCACTGAGAACATGAAGAGACTGTGAGAAATTTTTGAGGGAAACACCCTAATAAATGAAGCATTATGTTGGAAATGAAATAAGTTGTTCTGCTAAATTCTAGGTCTTTCTGAGAATCCACTGAGACTTTTGTTTCTATATACTATCTGTCTGTAAGATCTGTTTTATTGAAAGTTTCAATGAATGTTAAATTGATACTCCAACATTCATTCAACCCGCAGGTTTCCCAGATACTGATTTTGTTCCATGCGATATAAATGAACTGAACATGTCGACGATTTGAGTATTGACTCACTGAATAGCACCGGGTTTCTTTAGCACTTAATTGTTAATCTAACAGACAGAGCATCGACATCAAAATCTCGGGATTTAGTTCGTTTAATTTTCCACCTTTACAAACAATAAAAAATTGTCATTTCCAATCTATCACTGGGGAGAGATTACCATCTGTTCTGTACACTGTGAAGAATCAGTAGTTTTCGATCTTCAAATTACAAATCATTTTCCCGATTTATCAAACGTTTCACACTATTCATGAAATTAGTCTTTCATTTTGTCAAATGAGTATGTAAGATATCAGACGGATATGATTCAGTTAGAGTCAATTTCGGGTGATTATCATCATGAACTTTCATTCATCTTCATCTTCATAGTTCTGCCACCAATTGGTTCGGTTCTTCCCAACATGTGAGATATTACTCGAATATCCATCTCTTCAGACCACAAAGGCGTGGACTCGAATACTACAGCGCTCAACGTGAATTGAAAGTCGACTCGCACTGTTAAATAATCAGAGAATATTCCAAACTGACTTTTTACAATCGATCGAGTATTTTGTTCATGTTAATCCCATTTAATGAATCGAAGGTAATATTTGATTCATGTGGATCTCGGTACGAGCGTCCAATTTTTATTGCAGATTGAGCAAATTAGAATTTCTCAATGTTTTGATAATGTTGCAAAAAATGTACCGCGTTCCTAATAATTTGATTCAGTGATTATATAGGAGGATGGTGTCTGTTCGATGTCATTTTCGAATCTCTATTCATCACCCATCTAGTAATATTCATATGTTCAGATGAAATTACTTACTATAGGTGGAGGGAATGTTGTGTTCTACGACTATTGGCGTTTTGACTATGATAACCAATACTATTGGCTGCTGAAGGCTTTTAGTCAGAGAGGAAGGAAATTGTATACCTGATAGCAAATAATGCATTGAGGGTTCGCATTGAATGGCCATATTTCCAATCTGATTGCAGCCTTTAAGAGAGTAATACAGGGTGGCTTTCTCGAGAGGGACACTCGAGAAAAAAAATAATGGCGTTTGAATCACTTTCCTATCTTAATTATTTATTTTGTTATCTTTTTAAAAATTGGCCAATGGCGATAACTATTTGCTATTCATTCTTGTTACGTGATGCGGTGGAGCGCCTCACGCAATTATGGTGATATTATATCCGTAATTTGTTGTGTTTCTTGGTTCACAGCAATACCTGTACATGGAAATGGCAAATATTCAAAAAGTTATAATAAATTCAGGAATCAAGATAGGAAGATGATTCAAACGTCATTATCGGAACGAAGTTCCTCAACGCGGCTTATGGGTAGAGCGATTTAGTAGAAATCGTCACGTAACGAAGTGCGATCTATTGTGTGTGTATGCGTGCGTGTAGTGGTGGTGGATCGTGAGTGTGATCCACCCCACCACGCGGCTATACCAATGGCAGATATGATGGTTTAGTACAGGCAACAGAGAGATGAGTTACTCTTGTGAAATCTACAAAAATTGGCAGGAGTTATTTTTTTCCACAAATAGATTCGGCTTGATCTAATAAACGGAAAAACACAAAATACTTACAAAAATGACGGACGAAAGTGCCTCCATTTGTGGAAAACCGTTTGGGCCTGTACCTCCCTGACCGTGCATCTGAGGCCCAAAAGTAAGGGAACCTTTATTATAGATAAAAAAATTTCCTATTTTTCTTGTTTCATGATTTATTTCGTAGCACTTACCGTTCACGATTTATAAGATGATAAACTTTTGTTTATTGACTTTTCTAGCTATATCTCTTCTAATAATTGTTTGAAAGATAAATTGCTCATAATGAAACTTCTAGATCGAGGAATTTTCTTACACTTTTATCTCGAACTTTTTCCTCTAAAATTAATATTTTCGAAGTTACAACGCGTTAGTTACAAAAATCTTGTACTTGGGCGATCAACGTCAGCTGGAATTTCACATATGGGGCATTCCACGCCAAATCGGCCGGCTTTACAACTTTGGATTTTTGATTTTCTCTATTTTCTGAAATTTCTTTATACTCACCGAATTACTCTTCCTGACCAAGTTTGACATTTTTTTCATCATCGGTTCGAAAGATGTGGAATTTTGAAAAAAGCATGTGTTTTTAGGGCCTTTTGCTCATAACTTGCCTGATAATGGTCCAAATTCAGCGCTTTTTTTTTCAAACCTTCGTTTTTCTTATGCACTTTCCAAAGAAAAATACAAAAAAATGTTCCAAGTAACTTTCTGTATGATTTTTGAAATTTAAGATTTTAATCGTGATTTTGGAACTGTTTGTATTCTTTAATTTATTTGGAACTTTTTCACGTTAAACTTCGATCAATTCTCAAAATTTTAAGCCCGGACTGAGAGTGGGATTCCGACAATTACTATTTGTTTTTGATTTTTAAAGCTTGAAGAATTTTTCTTCCGGTCTCATTCATCATTGAAACTATTTTCTTGGTATTGTTTATGATGAAAATAGTGGATGAGAATATGCTTATACCAAATTACGTGTTCACTATACTATATTATTGTATCGAGTTCTCGAATATTCTTTCTATTTATGCGCGACAACAACACGTTATATTGTCTCGAACGAGACTCTTTGCTGTTGTGCCGAATCGTATCGAAATGTTAGTTCCACATGGACATTGCTAACACGCTGACGTGTGTCTTCTCGTACGAATATATTACTATTTTTTGTTACTCGATTTGCTATTCATTCGACGCCTTTTCACGTATCCGATTCCCAACAGTTTACGCTTTTCGAGTAATTCTGGATTCATTTGGACACATTTCTATTGTTGGAAGAAATTTAGAAAGAACTGTACCAATTTTAGTTGAAAAAAAACTTACAGTTAATGTTATCACTCCATTTTTGTGTTGTTTTGAAAATTCCACGAACATTATGATCGTAAGTTTTTTTTTACTAAAACTGGTACAGTTCTTCCTTAATTCCTTCCAACAATAGAAATGTCTCCAAATGAGTTCGAAATTACTCAAAAAGCGTAGACAATGCCAAAAAAATAGTTCTAATGATGGATGAGACCGAGAGAAAAATTCTTCAAGTTTTAAAAATCAAAAACAAATAGTAATTGTCGGAATCCCACTCTCAGTCCGGGCTTAAAATTTTGAAAATTGATCGAAGTTCAACGTGAAAAAGTCTCGAATAAATTGAAGGATACAAACAGTTCCAAAATCACGATTAAAATCTTAAATTTCAAAAATCATACAAAAAGTTACTTGGAACATTTTTTTGGTATTCTTTTTTGGAAAGTGCATAAGAAAAACGAATGTTTGAAAAAAAAAGCGCTGAATTTGGACCATTATCAGGCAAGTTATGAGCACAAGACCCTATAAAAACACATGTTTTCTCCAAAATTCCACATCCTTCGAACCGATGATGAAAAAAATGTCGAATTTGGCCAGGAAGAGTAATTCGATGAGTACGAAAAAATTTCAGAAAATAGAGGAAATCGAAAATCCAAAATTATGAAACCGGCCGATTTGGCGTGGAATGCCCCATATATTTTCGAATGAATTGCGCGTTCTGTCATTTTTTTATTTCATTATGCCATTACTGAATGATTTGATTGAATTAATATTCAATTGTATACAAGAAAATACAAATTAAAAAAATATTTCAGTGGGTAATCGCTACTTTTTAAAAGTGAAAACGTTAATTATTAATCATTTTTTGAATCATGAAAATATAATAATTCATATTTTTCAAATGTTCATCGAATTTTCATCATTACGCTATACATACTTCATTTTCAATAATCTTGTATTCGGTAGTACAAAATTGAACGATGTAGCATCGGACATATCAATTTCAGAGGAAAAATTTTGAAATAAAAGTTGCAGAAAATTGATCGATCTAACAGTTTGATCATAAGCAATTGATTATTTGAACGATCATTAGAAAAGATATCGGTAGAAAAGTTAATCAACAAAAAGGAACAATTTTATGATATTTTGATGACCAAAAAAATGATTAATAATTACCATCATTGAATGATTAATAATTAATAATGTTATCATGACTAACATTCTTACCTTCAAAAAGTAGCGATTACCCACTGAAATATTTTTTAAATTTGTATTTTCTTGTATACAATTAAATATTAGTTCAATAAATTCGTTCAGTGATGGCATCATAAAACAAACAAATAATAAAACGCAAAATTCATTCGATAGTGAATGTAAAATTCCTGATGGGGTTAAACGCCCAGGTACAGGATTTTTGGAATTAACGCGTTGTAACTTCGAAAATATTAATTTTAGAAGAAAAAGTTTGAAATAAAAGTTGAAAAGAATTCATCAATCTAGAAGTTTTGTCACGAGGAATTTATCATTTAAACGATTATTACAAGAGATATAGTCGGAAAAGTTAATAAACCCAAATTAATAACCTCATAAATCGTGAACGGTAGGTGCGACAGAAAAAATTATGTGATGAAAAAGATAGAGAATTTTATTATCTATAATAAAGATTTCTATACTTTTGAGCCTCAAGTGCACGGTTACGGAGATACAGGCCCAAACGGTTTTTCACAAAATGGCGGTACTTCCGCCCGCCATTTTT
>JABMBR010006386.1:0-10294 GCA_018881525.1 Meteorus sp. PSUC_FEM 10030008
CATATATACATTTATATATATATGTATTTATATTTCTATACATGTGTGTAAATTTTTCTGTGCACACAAAAACCCGCGTGTGGGCGATCAAGTGAGTCTTGTGGCGAGATACAAAAAAAAATATAATGAAAAATAAAAAATTTCTTCATCATTCCAAGGTAATTTACTTTCAAATTCCCATTTGGCAGCAGGGGTGTATGTGTGTGTATTAGTGTATGATAAATTTGTGTGTTGGTGCGTTTAATATATAAATCAAGGTGAAATGATTAGGCAGCGTTATTTAATGTATTAGTCAATGAAACAGTGATAAAAGTTTATGTACGTTGCTTTGTACTCTAGATCTGATATATCATCATGTGTGTAAGTATTGATGTATATATATATAGGTGTGGGATGGATATCGCCCGTGGAACGATTAAGAATCGAGTGTGTATGGTGATATCAGTGACCGTGACAGAATTATTTTTTTCTATGATGATAAAAATCGGGCGGGAAAAACAGACAAAAAAACGTTGAAGAAAAATGTGGAGAAAAAAAATTATTACTCCCGAAAGACGTCATTAAATTTCATACGTTCTTAAATTCTATGGTGTCATCAATGCCGCGGGCTTTTTGACATACTTACACACAAAGATAAAAATTTTTTTTTAATAATAAAAAAGCGATGGCCTAGATGTTTTCGAAATTGAAATTTAAGTGCTTCGGAATTCTATGATAAACACGAATTTTTTTTTTCAATGTCATATGTGATGTCGATTATTCATCTGGTGCTTTCATTTTTGGAAAATTCAATTTACATATTTTTGGAATCAATGTCAGTAACATGTTTATAACACAAATAAAACACTCACGTCATCGGAGTAAAACACGAATAACCCTCCGGGAAAAATAGGTATCTCGACCAAGTTTTATCATCAATGTGTTTAATAAAGGCAAATAAAAAACATTTTGACAAGATGATAATTGAAAAATAAACCATATCGCCTACCGCACCGCATTACGAAATACTTTTATTAGCATAAACCAACAAGTAGTATACTAGTCGTAAGATAATAATTATTGCATAAGAGATTACCTAAATTTTCCAATAAAAGAAATTATTAGAGGAAGAAATATTTCACACTCAATTCAATGATTTAAATTCATTCTGAAATTGTGAAAGAAGAATTTATATTTAAAATAGGCTAATTATATCTAGAGAGTAAATAGAGTTCAGAGAAAGTGAACTAAAACAAGAAGATAAGAAAAGAAGAAACTGTAGAGATCTAATATTCGATTTGCACTTTCGCCTTAATGTACAACTCATAAACATTTCTTTTCCTGTACACACTTCACTCATAATCCCTCCACTCTCCAAATAACCCTACACACTCCAACTAAATGTGCCATAATTTATCCCATGTTTCTAAGTACTTATAGGCTCATCGTTTTATTGCAGCGAGAGGAGCAGCAAGCTCGTTACACGTTTGTATATTACTCACCATAACCAATGTGCGTATATACAGAGTACCATGTTGAGTTGAGTAGAGCGCGAAGCGCAAACGATGATGGAAAGCGAGGGGACGAAGGTAAAACAGAGGAAGACAGAGAAAAAATGAATGGCATTAAATATACAGAAAGAGGGAAAAGAGGACTGACAAGCTGCTCAAACAGTGAAACGAGTGAAGCGAGAAAGAAGAGCCGAGGATAGTTGTAATATAAGTTTGCGCGAGATCTCTCTGCTCTCAACAAATATAACACGATATAGATGAAAGTGAAAGGGAAGGTATATAGAAAGGGTTCGGCGCGCGTTCCTGACGTTTCTATGTACTTCTATATTGTTTCGAAGAAAATGTCCTCGATCCTCTGTCTGCATTTTATATTAATGATGTGTACCATTTACGAGAGAGAACTCTTGCGTGACATATCGACAATAAATTAAAGTGAAAAATGTTCAATTCCAAAAGTAATGAGACTATCAATAATATAAATGCCTTATTAAAATGGAAATGAATAAATTGCGCATTTTTTTGGCTTCTAGAAATTATTCTGAATTAATAACTGGCGTGAGTGTGCAAAAAAGGGGAAGAAATTAATAAAAAATCGAATAAAGGTCACGGTAATGGACAGACAACTCAAAATATTAAAAAAAATTATCAGCGACGGCAAAATTCGATGGAAATGTTTTATTTCATCACGAGAAATAGATAAATTGTTTCGGCAAGCAAAATACCTCAAAGGGTTGTGTTAGTTAATGCTAAATGGATGTAAAGATAAGGAAGGGTTGGAAGGTGAAATTTAATTGCGTTCCAGGTTTACGAGAAACTATAAATAGCTCGTAGATATATATCCGTATGTATATTTATGTAAACAATTTAAGTGAAGCCCTTGAACGTAAAATGTCGGAGTGTGCAACAGGTAATCTACCTGGAACATGAACCACCCCCGCGGCTAGAAAAAAAAAGTGGAGAGAGAAACTCAGCGAAAATATATATACCTGGCAAATGCCACATTGGAGTTGTCTCTCTCCGCGTGTCACCTTCTTCTTCTGTGACTCGAGCCAGACGCGCGCCAGCTCGCGTGGCTGAAATATTTACAGACACAAATACTCTTTATGTATACATACCGAGTATCTGGGTGTTTATGTATCTGTATATACACGATATACAATGTCGTTGCTAATTGGAGACCGGAGTATGACCTAATGGGGTGACTTGGATGTATTGTGACCGACATGTCATCACGTCTTAAAAATTTCATGAATTTGTTAATAAGTCAAACGAAGTGATAGATAAAATGCAAATAAATTTCCGTTAGAAATTTTTTCTTCTGTATTATTTTATGAATAAATTTTCAATCATGTTAACTTGTTGTCGATTTGTTTGTTTGTTTATATAGATCGCAGAAAGTGCAGAGCAGTACGAGGAACAACTGTGAAAAGACGAGCGATGAAAAATTAAGACGAGAATGTGGCAAAGAATGAAAGAGGAAATGCAACGTGTGTGCGCGGTAGAGAATAAACGAGAAGTAAAGGTGCAATTAAAGAGCTCAACTATGACTGTATGCGCGCCTTCTCAAGGCTTTGAATTCGCTGGAGCGTACCTCCGCTTCTGATTAGCTTCCTCTTTTCCCACATTGCTTGTCCCACCAGACACCGTATATAATACTCGTCGTACTTCTCTCCACATAGTTAGTGCACTTCTAGTTATTATTATCAGTCTTTTTTTATTACACTCCATTTTTCTCACCCAACTTCAGTTCATTCCCCTTTCACTCACAATTCTCCATACATTTCATTTACATCCTCATCATTTTGCTATCTAGTCAATTTCTTACAATTAATAAAAACCAAACGATGATTGATTCAAAGAGTGAAAAAATAAATTGATGCAACAATTTGACAGATATTTTCTATCGCAGTTCAATGACTAAAAAATTCCAATCTTGATCTAAATATTTTCCATATTTTTTTCCGCATATAGAAATCTGTATGCGTTTGTATATACAAATAACCTTCGTTAACATTTATGAATGATTTACAATTTATTTTCAGTGACATTTGTGTCAGTTTCTATATATATTAAAATAAACAAGCAACATTCGCAATATTTGCATTTATACGAGCGTGAGAACGTAGATAATGCAGTTGAAGAAAAATCCCATCATTATCATTCATACAGTTGAAATTTTTTTATTATTAAAATTTTTTTGCGTGTATAGATATTTGGGAACTCGATAGTAACTATTGAGAGCAGCCGCGTTCATTTCTCTCATTAGTGTTAACATATATATCTATATATGAGGTATGAAAATATAAATATACATGTATATATTTATATGTGTATGTACATTGTAACGAGAAACAACCAGTTGCGAGATAGTGTCACTAATTAGTTGGCCTCTTGCGCACATGCTCGTGTTAATTAATCACCAAGTATATGACATCCGATGACCCTAACGATCGTTTTCTGTAGCAAAACGATTCGTTAATTAGTAAATCACCTCTCTTTCTTTCATAAAAGATTGTCGTCCCGTTTGTCGTGACAAGACATAAATCTGTTCATATGCATTCACAATACTATACATTCACTTCGATTCTACAGGTGTATTTACATCAACATGAACACAATTAATTCATTACAATAACTTTGCTTGTGAGATAATCGTAGAAGAATGAAATTACAATTAATAACTATTATTGAATTAATTTTTTCATTGTTGAATGTACGGAAATTTTTATGATAACAATTACAGACGAAGTGATAAAAATAATGGGGATTTTCATCACGTTGAAGTACGAGAGATAGATATTTCAATTGCATTTTTTTTTCTTTGATTGTCGTGCAATTAAATACTGGAAAAAGTACATTTGTGATTGTTTATATCAATGGAGAAAAATCTAAAGAATTTCTATATTATCTGTGTAACAAAAAATTTTTATATTTAGTTTGGAATCTAATCGTTGTGTAAAACTACTACCGAGGTTAAATATGTACCAATCTGCTTACGCAAAGTTGTGACACAAAAGTTGTGTGTGTTACAACCAAACTCATGGCCGTCGTGTCTCGACTATTAACATACATATATACAACTGTACATATGATATATCATCACGAAATTTCATTTTCCCTCTCGTTAGATAAACGAAAAAAGAATTCATCCAAAAATAAACGAAACATTTCCCAAGTGTCATCAAATATTCTTCAATAATTTTCACAATTGATTCAATTAGATAAAAAAATTTTCTCCTTTCGCATAAATTTAAAATGATTGACTAATACGCGTGTGCATGTTTATGCGTGGCCAAGTTTATTCGTATACTTGTAAGTCTGTATGGCTGTGCGTATGTCAGGATAATAAATCACGATTGGTGAGAAATGTTGGAGATAATAGCGCGGTGAATGTTGAGAAGTTGCTACTCTCTCGTGTGACGACGGCGGGCGGCATCAGCAACAACAGCATCGACTACCACCACCGCGACTTCCCGCTCTCTCGCGACGACTTCGCGACCTTGACGGATATTACTTTTCCTCTCCAATCGACCACGCGACTCTTCAACTCTGTATAAACTATGTTACGATATATAAACGTTTGAACATTTAAATTCATTCACAAAATATAACGTGTGCGCGAGTTTTAAAATAAGAAACATAAATTTAGCTTGAAATAGTATACACGTTTATACTCAATGATTATAAGTTTACTCAATGGTTAACCAACGGCCATGCTGATTAACACAAAATCAATAAAATAAAACGATCAACGTGTCATTATGTCATTTGAGAAACTTTCACTTAAAATTTAGCTCTACGATTGTGTTTGTGTGTTTGTGTGCACACATCTACATTGTATAGCACTATCAATCGTGTAATCGCTCAAGAGGTTTGCGCGCTAACTTGTCTGTACACATACGCGCGCGCGCACGCAATCATATATTTAAGAATGTTTACTCGGGTTTGCTTTTTTTTCTCTCCCTTTTTTCTCAGTTATTTTTTTTTTCATGCTCAACCTCTTTCACATTCATTTCTTAGCAATCGAGTCAAGGCAAAGAGAATGAAAAAATTCTTGACAACTGCGGGAACTATCGGTTAAATATGTATTCATGTATTTGTGTTTAGATGTTGTGTTTATGTGTGTTGTCTATTACAATACCTTCTGTGTGATGTTTAAATGAAAATGACGATAAATGTCGAATGTTAATTATTGTGAGTGCATTCGGGTCATCGACACATTTTTTTTATCTGTGATAAATAGTTGTGATTAAGCAACTGCTGAGTTTTGTAACTGATTTACATATCAAAGGTATTGATAATTGAATTTTGATCTCATTTGACCGTGAATGAAAGTGCACCCACCTTGATTTAATCCTCCGTCGAATTTTTTCAATTGTGATAATCACTCGCTTTTTTTTTATGTTTCAATTTTGATTGGAATTTTTCTTCTGATCTTCTTTCCGCTTGGAACTTATAGAACAATCGAAATAAACTGAACGATTAATACAAATATGATCCTCAGAACTCTCTTGATGAATCGCGACGATGCATCGTTACGATAATGCAACGACGACGATCCAATATTGATGATAAATAAAATAACCAAGACTTTCTGTACTTGGAGATCGCACGTGAATGCCCACACGTGACGTACATTTGAGGTAATTATTCACCTTTACCCGTGATTATTTTTTTTTACGGATCACTTATTGGTAATAATTGGGGTTCACACACTGAATCAAAGACACTTTTCAATCACTAAATTAAACATTAAATTAATCCTATTTTTCTTCCTATTTCTTTTTATGCTCCTGCCTTTGAATCACTGCCACGTGAACTTTGAATTATTTCCTTCCCTAAATCACTTTCACTGAACACTCGCGAATATTCGAGTTTAGATACCTCTTAAAACAAACGACATATTACTGCGTCCTCTTCCTGTTGTGTTCTTTATGCCCTTTTCATTGGCCACTGTATAGCGAATGTATATACACGATGATAATAAAAAAAGTGAGAGAGTAGCGCGATCCTGTTTGTTTTTTTTTCACCTTAGCCGTCTTTCTTTCACCCGTTCCTTATTTTTTTTTGTTGTAATAATTTTTTTTTCATTCACTTCTCTCTTTTCACCGCCACGCAAGAACCTCTCCGGTCCGGGCTTGCCAGGGTCAGCCGGCTGGCACCAGCACTTTTACCCGTTGGGTACTCTCAAGGACTCCGAAGGCTCTTATATTCCTTTCTCTTATCCTTTCGCGAGCCTTTTTTCCTTATTTTTTCGCCTCCTTTTTTTGTTTCTCCTCTTTTTCGTTAATTTTATTATTTATCTCGCTAATCTTTTTGAACGAACTTCTTAATTCTCATCCACTGTCATTCGCAATTGCGCAAGTGCCGTCTAACAAAATATTTTTCTTCACAGATTTTATGTTATCGAGAATGTTTTATTTTATAATCCATCAAATGTACGAAATAAATTAAAAGTAAATTGTTCACATGAATTTTCCGTTCACCAATTTTCTCATAATTTTCATTTGTTTTTCCAATAAATTCACAATCTCTGCTTGCGACATTAAACACAAAATTTTCAACAACGTTTCTCAATGACGACGACGAGTTTGTTATAGCGTGCACGAACTTCACTTTCCCTTGTTGACTTCACCGCGCGTTCTTTCTCTCAAACTGATTTTGTAATTCCTATTTTACGAAACACACAATCTTTCTCTCTCAACGGGCATAAAAACGATGGTAAAAGTCAAAATAACTGCAACTACCACAATAAAAAAAAAACACCAATGATGACGTCAACGATTATGATAATGATGGATATTAAGTTGTCTGATGACGCCTTGAACGATACACAACCGACGATAACAGTGGACGGTGTGGGACCGACTGGCGAACGCGGGAGAGAGAGAAGCCCGCTATCACTCTTAGCCTAGGTGCGGAGTAGCGGCGCTCAATTCTCTCCTCTCTTCCCACTCTTCCGGCACAGTATGCACGGGACCGACTTCCGGATCTTCCTCGCGCACACAAGCGTGAGAGCGAGAAGAGAGAGAGAAGAAACCAATGATGAATGGGAAAAAATGTTTATTTCCAATAACAACTATTTCACTCTTTCTCTCCACTTCTTTCTCTTCGTCCTCTTCACCCTCCTTTTCTTCTTCTTCTCCACCAATCTTCGTCAACACTCGTGTCTTCGCGCCTTATCGCATATATTTTCCACTTAAATTCCCTCACTTCCGGCTCTTTCTTTACCGCACTAATACACGTGAATACACGTGATGACACTGTCCCACCACACCAGTCAATGTAATGTTAATGTCTGACATTTTTCAATTTCCTCCCCTTCTGTTTCTACCAAATTCACATCAACTCGTTTGATATTTTTCCTTTTTGTCTCTGCTCAATACCAATTCATCACTCCGGTTTTACTTCACTTCACCGTAACAATAGATCGTTTTTCCAATTATTTTCATCATTCAATAGAGTTGTATTTATCAACATGTGCGTGCGCATGTATGTATTAATTGTTTTTTTTATTATCTATTTTATTTTTAGGTGAATTTTATTACTATTATCTTTGAACATCAGTCAGAAAATACAGAGCGATAGGAATGGAAAAGCTGATCGCTCAGCTTTGCTTATCACACACTGTCTCTCAATATTTTTCCCCGTTAACGCGTACGCGCGGGCTTGCCGCGTCCACGTCCTCGACTCTTCTTCTCTCTTTCTCGTTGCGTTAGCTTGGCGTTACGTTCCGGTTACGCAATACAGAGCATCGACGAGCATTCCCACCTCCCACTCGTGTGTGTTTGTCTCTCTTTCTCCACCGACGCTTTATTTTCTTTTACGCCTCCTTCTTCTTCCTCTTCCACTATTACCACTACTTTTCCAACTACTACTTCTGCTCCTTCGTCTTCTACTTCTATTTCTTCGTCTTCTTCTTTTTCTTCTTGTTTTTCAACCTTTACCCCTTCGCTTTCTCTGACGTTGCGTCCACTCTGCTTCTACTTCAAGGTCGGACAATCCATTCAAACAATTGTTTAATATTATTTTTCTTCCTCACACAATCAAATAAATATAATTCGTTGATGGTTTATTATTCTCTATATGCAATCACTGATGAGATAAATCCGAAGTGATGATGAGTTTGAGACAGAAAACACAACGAAAGTTCGGGTGAGAGCGAAAGCAATCACGATTAAATGAGAAGGGAATATTTGGCCGGTTGTGTGTTGGTTCTCGCGGGTCGGATTTTAACGCGCTCACGCGGTCGCCGAAGTCGACGGTTTCAACTTTTACTTTCAGCTCTTACACAACCCGGTCGCTGTGTTTGCCTTCGCTGGTGGTGCTGGTGGTGCTGCTGCTTGTTGGTGCTATTGCTGTTGCTGTTACACTGTTTCTATACAGGTACGTGGTGTGTATATTCCAATGCGCGCAGGCGCGAGAGCGAATAAAATTCGTTCACTTTATTTCCACTGTCTGTATTTCAATACTTCCTCTCTCAATTTTCTTTCTTTAATTCAAACGCCATTTGTTCCTTTACTTTCACCACAAAGTCACAGCGTATACCAAATTAAATGCGTACAATATTATTTTTATTCACCAAAAAATTTATATCAACTCTCATTTCTCCTCTGTATTTTCATTCTTTTCCCTTTCACTCGCACGAATTTTTTGGTCACTTTCGCTTTCGCATATATATCAACCACATATACACACTTGCGCGCTCTTTCTCCACTTCTCGATTCGCTTTCTATATATCGTAGGTTGTATCGTTGCGCATGCGTTAATGCTATGTTGCGCATACGCAAATGAAAACAACAATATAATACATTCACAATCACGATATTGAAAAAAAAGAAATGGTTTTAATATAAACCGAATAATAATGATAACATTCAAACGATATTACATTACACGCATATGAATATTTCCTCTTTCATCAACTCCAATTAATGACACACTCCGATACACCGATTATCACCATATTCCATTATCCACTTGACACACTAAATTTCATAGGAAAATTCTAATTATCAAATCTATAATTATCATTGACACACAAAAATTTAATTCATGTCAGCTATATAGAAAATTGTCACCAATTTAAACGTGACACAATTGAATCAACACAAATATAGTCCAACATTAAAAGCCGAATGAAAATAACTGATGATTAATTTTTTTCATTCAATATGAATTAAAAAAGAAATAAGTAAACCCCAAATTTTGGACACATGCGCAAACGCACAATTGTTTATGTGTATTGTGCGCGCTCTCTCGCGTTTTGCGAGTGTCTTCTAGTGTCCGGAGAGAGGGTTCCTCTTCCGGTCTCCGCGGTGTGTCTCTCACTGCCTCCACGCTCCAGCATAACTTTTGCGCAAAGCCCGTGAGTGCCCTCACTCAAACAACATCTCCCTCTCACTCTACATATTCTATACACCTATACATATATATATTCGTATCTCTTTCCTTTTTACTCTTTCTATGTTGTCTCACTTGCGTATAGCATAGAAGTTTGCGCGTTGCTGTTTGTATAGGTGAGGAGAGGCAACGCGCAATACACAATCAACAGAGACAACCATATACCACGATTTGAACTCGATGTTAAACGAGTGCAACAGAGAAAGCACTAAAGCAGCGTTGTGTATATAGAATTGTTGGCAATGTGGAGGTGGCAATAGGCAACCACCAACAGCCTATCACACGCTTTGGTGTTGGTGAGAAAGAGCTCTATGCACTGCACTGAGAGAAATAGTGGCCGAGTTACGACTTTGTCCCAGTGACGACGATATTTGTCTCGTCGTGTATATTCATATATGTAT
>JABMBR010006387.1:0-10293 GCA_018881525.1 Meteorus sp. PSUC_FEM 10030008
TATATATATATATATCATATATATTAGCAGTCGTTCCACTTCCGGAGTGCCGGATGTTAAATGGCCGCATCGTCCGGATATGTTTACGCACAAAGTCCTTATGCACATAAACTATTTAATGATAATGGTTGATGGTGTTTTTTTTTGTTTGTGTCGTTCACGTGTTCATTCGAGGTTATTTTCCATTGTGAGGAGTGAATACCGGGGTTGGATTGGAATTACTGAATGGATATTTGATGAATGATAATTTTATCGGAATGTTATGAAAATTTAGGGATTTTTGTCATCTAATTTTTTTTAATTTTATGGAATTTTTTGTATTTGTTTTTGTGGGTAATAAATAAAAAATTCATTATTATTTTATGATGATTGAATTTTAGTGATTTTAGCGGTGTCGATAATTCTGTCAACGAAGAGTTTTTGAGTGGATGAGTGTGGGTATTTTTGAATGTGTAATTTCATTATTCTATTAAAGTTTTTCAACACAGAACACAATTTCGTGTATATAAATGTTCCTTGCTCAGTGTGATGTTTATTCGGTTTTGTTTATATGACAAAGAAAAGTTATAAATATTTTCCTGCAGATAATGTTATGGTAATTCCAATGATTCTTCGAAGGAAAAAGAAGAGTTGAAACTCAACAAACATTTTGTTGACATTTGTTAAATAATCGAATCGACTATCTTTCATTATGATATCACAATGATGAATAAAAATAAACTCAATGACCTTTTAGTTTTTATAACATCAACATCTTCATAACGACAAAAAGTAAATAAGCCCGTGATATATTGGAGAATGACAAAATTCGTTTTTTTTTGTTAAAAAAAATATATAAAAATTAGGTTAATCCCATTCATTCTTCGATCATTCATATTTCCCCACACCAATGAAAAATACTCGAAAATCACCAATGAACTCATACATTGAAGCAATAACACTTGAATTACATTCACAAAATAATCCAATCCACTCTCGCAATAAAAAATCAAAAAGTATCAAATTGTATATCAAAATTTTATTCACGCCTCAATGGATGCTCATTCAATGATAAAATATCTCACAACTAAAAAATAAAATATCACAAAATGAACAAAGAAAATGATATTGATGTCAATGCAATAAACTTCTGCAGTATTTTTACATATATACAGAAATTTTTGCCGCGCTGCGGCATCATATACATAAAAATATCATTGGCACACATCCAAGAGGTTCATGCGTAAACATAATGGTAAAATAGTTTGCTTGTGTTGCCACAGAATATATGTGAACGAGTGCCAGAAGCACACGGGTGTGGATATATAAATATGCAGACATTCAGAATGAATGAGATATATAGATGTATATATGTCTATCTGTATAGGCGGAAGCGAAACGGAAGGTGGGGGCGTAGTTAAGTGGGACGAGGTGAAAGAGAATATCAATTTTCCACGAGATTTTTGGCCATTTTATTGTTTTTTTTTCTTCACTTATTTCATTTTTTTATACTTTCATCTTTTTATTTTTCCATTTACTTTTTTGCATTTCCGGTGTTCCGAATTAATTTAATACTGAACTGTTTTGAATAAAATAATGTTGTTATAAAGTTCTGATGAAAATACATTGTACAAAATGTAGTTTGAATATATTCTTATGAAACAGTGACTGAAAGGATAATTGATAGCGGTGAAAAAATTCACTTCAACCATAATTTTCCCCTCTTATATCTCGCGTAATTCGATCAGAGAGTTTGAATATACAACGTTTGATCAATTTTATGAAATTACAGAGTATCTGAAACAAAACATCAAAAGAATAATGAAGGTAAGTGATGAATAAAATGCAGTAAAATATTTTGTCTATGAACAAGATAAGCTGAGAATAAATTATTGAACCCACTAAAAAATTATTTAAAATTGAAAAGTTCTCGTTTTATACGTTGAAATTTGGATCAGTTAACGCGAAAATATTGTTTATTTAACATAACCATAAAAATACCGATCAGATGATAAATTTTGGAATGTCTATGAAATTATTTTGTGGAAATTTGATTGCCACATTTGAACGAGTGAAAAATAAAATTTCCATGAAGTTTTTTTCATACTTTCGCAATATTTAATTCACCATGAAAATCATATTTTCCAAATATTTTACATCATAACTAACATAAAATTCTCCGAACGATATAAACCTTTACAATAGTCTGATATCAAAGACATTAATTGTTATTGTTAAAAACATAAGCAACAAAAAATTATAATGTTGGTAGTGTTTCGTTACTTGTAAAGAATATGTGAACTTACAGGGTAGTAGTGTATTCTTATTGATTGTTATTGCTGAAAGACAAGACGATGTTGCTGGATGTATTGTGTGCCTTTGTTGTTGACAAGTTCTCGCTGGTAAAGTCTTGACTTTCCTCAAGAATGACGCTGTATCAAACGAGATTACTCTCATTTAATATTAAAATGACAACGGGAAGAAGAAATAAAATGATAACATGATAAAAGCTGAAACTTTTTTCCTTCCAGTTGAGCCATGTGTAAAAAAAATTTGCTATAAGAAGTGGGTTGAGAGACTCTGTGATGCTTATCTACATATTAACAATGATAAGAAGTGAGGAAGTGAACGAAAACTTGATATTGATCAATTGATGCCGATTGTCATAGTTGTGATGTGTATTCAACTGAATTTTCATTTTGATCATTCAATTTTCAAGCGAACACTCTTAAAATATACAAAAGATTAATCAAATTTTCTTCCCCTCATGGAGATTCGTGATATGAAAAAATTACTCTGTCAAATTAATTTTGTTCCGAAAGGTTTTGAAGGTTCCAGTCTTTTGTCGTTTGCTCTTGTTGTCAATAGTTTCTAATTATGTCAGTGATTGATAACTTTGTTCCTCTTTTCATGTATCAAATTTTGTCATTTACTAACATCAATGAATCACCCCTTTGACCTTCATTTTCTTCTGTATTCCTCACTAAATTCGATTATCAAATCACGTTATACGTTTTATTAAATTCCGTTGGTATAATATTTTCCCTTTCGAGGAAATAAATCGCTTAGGAAATTCATTGACGTGAAAATTGTTCACAGTTGAGTTGGCCCTATGAACATTTTTAGTTTTCCAATCACTGCATATTATTCCAAGCCAATCATTCAACTAGAACGAAACAGCAGTATTTTGATAACGTAATGATTCAAAAATGTCTATGACCTATTTTATCACTTCAATAATTCATAGTACTCTGAAGTTCAATTATTCTCTAATTAACGTACGACTCGTCAGCTTGGGAAACGTATCGACTCATTCGGTGAAAATCTTCAGAATAAATCTGACCCCATTAAACCTCTTTATCTACAACTTATCGATACGAATGTCTCAATTACTCCCGGTTTTTCCAAGAAAAATGACCAGCAACATAATAAAAAAAAAAGTAACCCCGATAACGTTTTTTTATTCTCATCTAAATATTCAACGATTTTATCTTCACTATTGACAAGAACAATTTCCAGGGTCAGTTTAATTCTCACAAATAGTGCAACTCTGCAAAAAAAAAAAAAGAAAACCCTCCAAATCTTTACAAAACACACGTTTTTCAGTACATCGCACACGAAAAAATGTCCAACTATAAATACAATGAATATTTCCAAGAAACCCCAACCTAACACGGTTTAATGATTTTATTTCTATTGCAAATAGTCTCAAACAACAACTGACTCATTTCTCTCCTCTTGATACTCATTGCGTAGGATGGGAAAGACAACATACAACAATTGGACGTCGACGAGGCGAACGACTTCCTCGTCTTTCTTCCAAGCTATTATGGCTATATAGAAAACAATACAATTATATTTACAACAACTTTCCAACGACTCGTTTCATATTTTAACCAACCTCTTTATCTTTCCTCTTTCCTATTTCTTACAAACTCACTTCATTTCATCGTCACATTTTCATTTACATTTTCTTAGTCACCAATAATGACAGAAAAATTTACAATTATTAAAGAATTAAAATTGACCTCCCATGTATGGAACGTTATTCACAATTTTCCGAATACATATCACCAGTTGATATTTATCATCGAGTGAATAATTGCGTCATCATCAACACATATATACAAGCGTTACTAATAGCATCTAAGAACTTTCGTAATCGTTATTAAGTGTGAGCAACGAGTCGAATTATATATATATATATTGCATCTAGTGTAATCAGAGTATGGTAGTTAAGTATCACGTTACATGCGTAGCTTATAAACTGCAACCCATTGTCATCTACAGTTACACAGAGCCACTCTTGTTTCATGCAAACATTTCAAAACCCACTCTATCATCTTTGGATTATATTCGCACGTTACAATCTTGTGCGATAAATTATTGCAAGAATGAAATGATAATGAATATTACAGAAGAGAAAGAGAATGAATGGACAAGAAACCACCGAAAAAAATTTTACATGGATCATCCCAATATTATTTTTAATTTTTGGTTATTTAATCTCATCGATTTGGTATACGAAAATGTAGAGTTACTTTCTTTTTATTTGATGGTGAATTGTTTCAATTTTGCTTTTAACAGAATCACAGAACTTTCCCAATTTTCTCGTTCACCCTGTAGAATTATTGGATAAAATTTTTCGAATTCATTGAGGTGTATGTCAATAGAATTGATATGAATATGAAATTTGGATTGTTCTACTGTAACTTTTGGAGAGCGATTAAATTTTCTTCTTAACTAGTTATTCCAGTTGGTTTTTTTGTTTTCATTTCAGTGATATAAGAAGATGAACAAACGATTTCACAGAGTTTCCGATGAAAAAAACAAAATCTTGAATTTTCATATTGATTCGAGTGACAACTGAATGATAACACAGAGCGTTATCATAACCACAAACCAACAAAATAAATTTCTGATGTACATCCGTTCATTCAACTTTTTTTTCCATATCATTTTTATGAATACAAAAAACAAAGAAACATTTTCATGTATTCTCATCAGGAAATATGTTCAATTTTCAGAGACTTCCGGTGGTTTCTCAAGTGAATTATTAATTTCATCCTTCTCAAAATTCATCGGTAATATCATCGCACATTTTCATGAATTTCATTATTTTCCTTCATACAATTACTCACGACCACTTTCGGAATCAGTCGATTCATCTTCCTCATCATCGTCATCATCAAAAAATTCATTATTATCCTTTCTTTTCCACCATCGAAATGACTTCCAAACTTTTTTACGGCTCATATTCATCGAATTTATATATTTCCCGTTGTTCCAAGAACAAAACACAACAAACTCGCAGACCAAACTAGAAAATAAAAACACACACGCGCACTCGCGTCAAACTTCGGATGTTGTCTACCAATATTTACCACAAACTTCAACAACTCAATATAAATTACGAAGCTGATAAATATATCCCTCTATAACACCGTACACATTGATTGTTGATCACATTATAAACTCATAGTAATTAACAATTTATATACAAATGCATAAAAAACTTTTGAAAAAAATTACAGTCAAGGCAATTGTGCCAACGCACGAGTGGACAATACGTGAATGCACTTGTATCGTTTTTTCACAACTAAACTATGGTCACAGCACAAAGTTTATCGTATCCTGAACGGACGTAACGAATGATTTTGCTTTGTAGCAGTGTATGTTTGTATATTATACTGTGAAGAAATATATAGATATACATAGATATGTGCACGTCTGACTGTACATCGACGTTCTACCTCATATACTACGATAAATGACTGAGCGTTGACGTCTAGCACTCGAGGTATGGGCCCCGCCTCAAATCGAGGATGATTTGTCCAAGCGAGAGATGCATTGAAATGACTGATCAAGTGTGGTAGAAATAAACAATTTCAAAACTAACACGTAGTTCATATTCTTCTCTTTTATTTCCTTACTCTCTTATCTCGTAACTTGAGTATATAGAATTGATAAAAGCCACGAACTGCGGTTTTGGCTAGCGATGACAGTTGCGTATATGACTGTGAAGAATATGCGGTGTTGAGCTCTTGTACATTTATGATAAGTGTCTTCCTCTGTCCATTAGTTTGTAGGCTTTGTAATTATAAGAAAACATTTTTCCGTGGGTGTTTTCCAATGTTTCTTTATTGAATCATCGCAATGCTCTAATGCTCAATACCATATCGCTTGAAAATCTGAACATTTTATCTGATAATTTTTTCGGTGATAATCGGTTGGTAATGAGAAAAAACTGTTCGTGTAACTGAAAAATTTTTCGTTCAAGTAGTAAATGGAGCCGACATTTCGTATTTTTTTGCGTCTTAGGACAGCTGGAATCAAATCGAGAAGAGGAGGCAGTAGTGGAGGGATAGTGAGGAACGGTCTGCGTGAAAGATGCAGTTTCGATGCAAAAATATGAAGTTCATAGTTTGAGATTTTTTTCATAGCTGCAATGAATTAAGAAAGTGGTTTTTTAAATAAAATTATGATTGTTTCATATCAACATTGTCAGAAATTTTTGCTCTCTGTATGTGAATATTAACACTAACACACCGTGAAAAACTTCAATGAAAAGTCGGTTATAGAAAGAAAGTTAGAAATTGTTTGAAATTGAAAATGTCTGAAATCTGAAACAAAGGATTGAGCAGTAAAGAGTAAAAGGCAAACTGTATTGGTCTGTTGAAATTCTAAATGTTTAATAAATATTAGCAACTAAATGTTTCCAGATTTAACAAGAGAATGAAAATCCCGAGGTATAAAACATCGCATCAAAAATAAAGCTGACCTGATTGAAAATGATTTTTACCAATCGTCTTTATTTAAAAATAATATCAACAATATCATTCCCACTGATTGAATTCTATGAATGAAATTGCCAGAAAATCACTCACACTCCCCATCATATTTATTGAATATGATTACTTGATAATAAACAATTGAAAGTAACCTTCTGTTCCTACCAGTGGTAACGTAGTTATCCGTTTTAATTTATACAAAACGGAATACGTTTATCACAGATGTATATAATAGAACATCTGCATAACCAATCATCGGTAATACAGACAAATACGAACGTGCACCCGACACCGTGAACAAAGAGAAAATATATTTTCTCCAATCTTTATCGGAATATAAAAGAAATCCAATGGAAAAACTCACCTATAGGAGATGCGGTGTTGGCTTCACGCAGGCTGACAGTTTCTGGCTCAATACCGGCTTCATCTTCTTCAATTAATGGTGGCGGTGGTGCAAGTGATCGCGACTCATATCCCCAATGTTGGCGGAATGCCCGTGCACCGCCGTCTAAACGTACTCGAGGCAACTCAACAAACATTGCATCTCCAATCTATTAGAAAATAAGACAAAAAAGTACTCAGATAAATAAAACCCCACAAACAGACAAGAAATAAATGAATAAAATTCTTATTTTCTCACAAAAAATTTCTCTCATCATCGTATTCACGAAACCAATTAATTCATAAACATTTCAATGGTTATGAGTAAAGAGGATCCAAAAAGACAGACACAAGTTTAATGAATACGGTTGAATGCGAATAAAAGCAAAAACAAAATGACGAAAAAAAAAGCGGACGTATTTATTAAGAAAACGTTTATTCTGTTATATCTACATCTACATGTGGATATATATTTGTCGTGGAGACTTTGTCGTGTTGGGAATTGACCCAACGCCATCAGAATGATGTCACTAATTACGACCCACAAGAACATTGGAGAATGCACACTAAGGACCAGTACAGGGCGTATGTATTATATTTGAATGGTGCCATCAACTGTATAATAAGCGCGTCGTAACAATTATAAGGGAGTCGATTATACATAGTCTGTGGTATATATATGGCGATATTGTGGTAGTAGAATAATGAAGAACTGTACTATTCTCATAATATTGGCGTAAGTAATTAATAATTACTATCGGATCGACAGCACATTATGCAACAAGGCATATTCTCGTTGTTAACGATCACAATAGTTTTCTTGAAATGCTTGCGACTTTTTTCTTGTCATTTAATTTGTTATCAAGATGAAAAACAAGGTGGTGATTAATAAATGAATTGTGTGATTAATAAATAAAAATCAACAAACACACCAACATTTTTTTTGTGATATAAGACGAACCTTATTGTGAGCCTTGAAAACACATCCAGTCCCTGCGAATAGCTGCATTTAAGAGTGAAATATATTCAGATATGAGTTCGAGAATATAAAGTTGTGTATTGTTTGAAGAATAAAAAAAAGTTTTTTAATGTCGTGTGAAGTCAGTTTTTCAAAATACAAAATGACACTCAACAGTGCGAATTTATTTTGAAGATGAATGAAAGAAGTTATTTGTGTTTCAGTAAGGTTGAAGTTTTCAAAATTATTTGATAGAGATTTTTGGTTATTTTGAGAATGAAAATGAGTTGCAAAAGCCAAGGTACGAAATGAAATTGTGGCAGTGACATGTTTTATATTGAAATTAGATATTAGAGAATGGAAATTGGAGCTCTAATTGGTTGTTCATTAATTTGGGAGTCCATTAAAGCTCATTTCATCCATGCATAGTAAGTTTAGACACGATTGTATTCGTCATAATTAATTCCGTTTTATTATCATCATTCTCGATTGTATAATGTTGTGAATAATATTTAAATAAAGATATTAAAAAGTAGAACAATAAGCTACATTGAAAAATCTATCGCATACTCATTTTGAAATTAATTAAAAAACATTCAAACTAAAACAAATGTTGATATGATTGATTGTTACAAGAATTAACTAGAGTGAATGCTAAATCGAATAAAACACGCGTGAAGTGGTTTGAATGAGTGTCACATTATGAAACACTAAAATTAGTGAAAATTTTTACTTTCTACGATACTCGCATGGATCTTCTCTAGAACTTCGTTTCATCTTCTCATTCATGCTGATTAGTTACGAAGTAATCGAGAGAGGCGCGCAAAGAGGGGAACTTGCAAAAGTCAACAAGAGCTCTATTGATTCCTGTTTCCATCTCATAAAAAATTACGGATCAAATATTTGACGAAATTAAACATTCAGTAAAATTTAACTTGTAGTCTTTAGTTGTTTCAGTTAAATAATTATAATAACCACATTTCTTCATCGTTTCTCGTGGTATTCCACAGGACTTTCTTATTTTCTAAGTTTAAGATTCCGCAATGAATAAAAAAAAAACACTCGATCAAACGTTGCAATTACCACAATTACACGTTTCAAACGTGTTTCATTGGAAATAACAAATGATTGCGTTTTAAGTACAGTATTGTTACGAAAAAAAAGAGAGAATTTAATGATTAAAAAAAAAAGGAACAAAAAAGTAATAATAAAATAATAAACTACACATTTATATAATGTTAACCTCAATTTGTTTTTTTCTTCATCACATTAAATAAATTATAATCATACGCAATTATCTCGATGAATGTGAATTAAATTTCGTTCAATTTTAGTATTTCAATTCTTATCAGAATATTTCGACACGGTCTTTCAACTCCAAGGGAAAAGAAAGAAGAAAAAAAAACACGATTCAATCTACTTCTAAAAACACGTTAAATTTACAATTGAATTAATTAATAATCCACAATCATTCAACATTTTCTATTTTCCACTGAACTATGTAAAAAATTTGTCTAATAATTAATGCTTTCTATTTATCCATATAAACAGCGCAAGATAAAAAAAAAGCAGAAATAAATAACCGTAATGAAATAGAGAGAAAGTAAATGTTTTGCACTCAACTATGTGTGTGCACGACGTATGCATTTCAACTTCAATTAAATAAATTCATCGAATCATTAAACTCACCGCCATGTCCTCACTTCTGTACGCCGTAAGAGTCTGTTCATCTTGAAGAAGAACACAGTAACATGGCTCCCAACATGTTTCGCCATTACCATCACTAACACAACAATCCGGCTCTGAAAACAATTTTGAAACAAACAAATGTATTCACAAATACCTCATAGAAAATCGATAGGAATAAATTTTATTGATAGAAAATATGAGAATAAATTAATCGTGAACAATTGATATAAATTATTTTTGTCACTGATATCATGTTAATTTAGCAAATAGGCAAATGATATAGTGAAAGGTCGGAATCATATATATAGATAGAAACAAGTCTGGAGACATACTCAATCGTGATACAATTTACTACTAATTATGAAATCGGGTGGGTGGCAAACCGGCCGTGAAAGGAATTAGCTTGAAATAACCGGTCGTAAAGCGCAAGAAACCTAACTGTAACTCACAGGCACCTACCTCATATAAATTTATATATATATATATAGACGCAAT
>JABMBR010006388.1:0-10290 GCA_018881525.1 Meteorus sp. PSUC_FEM 10030008
TATGGAAATTATTACTATAATATTATAGGAATGGTTCCTATGATGGTATAGGAACTATTCCTATACCATTATGGGAACCATTCTTATAATAATATGGGAATGGTTACCATACCATTATGGGAACTGTTCCTATAATTTATAGGAATCATTCCCATAAATTATAGGTAACGTTCCCATAATTATGGGAATCATTCCTATACCATTATGGGAATAATTCCTATAAAATTATGGGAACTACCCCCATATTTTTCTTTCCGTGTATGCCTTTCTAGCAACTGGTGATACAAAACTGTTCTTCAATAATAAGAGATAACAAAGTTGGATTAAATTATGGTGTAATTTATTATTCAAGAGATTCCACAGTTATGTATTTTCCATGTAATAAAAGTACGTAAAGATAACAGCGCTACCTATGTAACAGAGAAGTTATTAGTATTGTCAATCATTAACTAAAGTAGAATTTGTTCATTACAACAAAAACGACCCATGGACTGATTTCTTTCACACTTAACATTATGTATTATAACGCTAATTTTTCTTTCTATATATTCCCTATATCTGTGACGTAATCAGAGTGTACCATGATTACCTGTATCTTACTTACTCCATCTGCCTGATGAAAGAGTAAGTAGCGTCATACTTCGTCCATCTCTTACTAATGCTTCTACCAGTCGAAAACATAATCATGGGCGCCAGATAATTTTTGAATCGCTGGGAATTATCAAACCCAGCATAGGCGAAATTCTCAATAGTTTTTGTGATCTGTGGGAACTATGCAAACCCACATAAATCGAAACCAAAACCGAAACAAAAGACTGGTCAGTCGCCATTAGTAAGAAAAGGACGGTATGCTTTAGTGTCGCTCAGTGTGCTGGTTATGGAGAGAGGGCGGGATTCTTTTACTCTCGATTCTTTGAGACACAATGATGGAGAGAAACATTATTTATTATAACAGAAATTATCAAAACATAAGACACATCAAACCTTGAACATAGTCATTATCGCAAAACCTAATTATAAAACAACCATGATTACCCGCGTTATTTTCTTATTCAGTAATACTTTAACGTCCACTGTATCATACCATAATCATACAAAATCTGTAACGAAAACTATACGTTATGAACTGGATCGGTAACTGGATCGAATAACATATCTTCGCGAGTCCGATATACCATCTTTAATCTTTATCAGCCACACAGAGCCTCAACATATATTTCAATCAACTGTAGCGTGGCACTGATCAAATCTTCAACATTAATCATAACTCTTTAAATAAAGTAAAATGATTCTGGATCAGAAGCTGTAGCGTTATATTCGATTTTAACAATGATTTCCCTAGGACACCAATTTGTAACTCTTCGATTACATTGTGATGTTATGCGCCAAATGTAACAAACTTATTATTTTCCGGTGTAATATAGCATGGCTCGCATGATGTCTCAAATCATTAATTAATTAAATAATTCATACCTGACCGTAATATTGTCATCTTCTGTTGAATCACTTAATTAATTAAACAATACTCTGTAGCGATAATATTCCTGTAAACTGTAACAATGAACTATCTGTAACTGGGTATATCTGTAGCGTGTTCGGGGCTCGACCGTTCGGCTCCGAAACTGAAACTCGACTCTCTCGTTCCAAGTCCCAAACTAGATTCTCTTCTGTAACCTTTTTCAAAACTGGAACTAATCATTCGGCAACTACCGAATGACTCTATTCTTGTCTATAAATCTACTATCAATCTCATATCACGTAACCCAATCATAACCGAACTATACCGAAACTGTAACCAATACCATAATCGAAAACTTGATCAAACCTCAACTGTTTCGGAGTATGACATCCCTGCATGGTTACTTCTCCTGGAATCAACCTCAGCGGGGATTAAACTTAAACCTAAGTGACCTAGGTGACTTCCTCAGCGGACACGGTCAGAATTGTCCCTGAGACCTGTCAAACGCATCTAAAACTGACCAGCGGCTTCCTCGACGATGACGGTCACAAAATCATCGACGAGACCTGCCAAACGTAACCCAATAACATCCCCATTACGCGTTGGTTGATCCCACTACTGGGGCGCCAGTTTTATCTGGACCTCTGTAAACCACCGGGAATCGCACAGGGTTGGATCAAACACCAACATCAACCGAAACCGGGCGGCCATTCGACCTCGCTCCACGGAATCGTTGCTTTTCCCACATACTCGCGAATCCCAAACTCTAACTGTAAACAATACCAAATCGTAGCCTTTAACTGATCTTTGATTACTCTTGGCCTTACACACACTGGATGCCCAATAAAACAAAACCATATCTATCTGTAACTCTATTTCGAACCAAAAATCATTATCATTCCCAATCTATATATGTAACTATAACTCTGTAACTCTTATTTTCCGTTTATAAAATTGTAAAAAATGACGAATTACTGTCAACTGGAATCTGTAATACGTTGGCGCTTGTGACGTGCTGTAGCATCTCGCTACCAAAAAATAACGTCACAGTATGTACTTTGAAATTGAAAGTTCACGATGGGAATTGTACTCTTGAATATGCGATATGTGTTTGAGGACGTGCGTACAGAATCTGACTTAAGTTGTTGGAACAATATTGGAGTGAATCTCTTAAAAATAAATAACACTCGATATCAGCAACTGAATTTTTAGGCGATAGCCGCCAAATGTCCAGGACGCCTGAGAAAAATACTAAATTGAGATATTTCTTGTTATGATAGATTAGAATAATAGTTAATTTCCATCTGACAATCTCCGTGTTAAAGACAATGCAATGTCACAATGTTTCGGAAATATACGAGGAGTGTGATTTTCGCAGAAATTTACCGTGGCCAAAAATAAAGACCATGGGCCGATAAGTATATCGAATCAGTCCCAAAAGAATATCAGGCTCATTATTCTCGATGATGTTGGTACTAATAAGATACTTTGATCCCAGGGATTTTAGACTCTATCTATTATCGTTTCTGAATAAATCAAAAAATACTGAAGATTTAGAAAAATTATGTCTCTCATCACCCTGTGGATCGGTTGAATTTCGATGCTAGATATGCTTCGGGAGATGGTGGAAGCTCCTAGGATTGTCAGGTATTATAGATAGAACTTTGCTGGTGTTCGATGCGCTTCGCCTGCATCGAGAGAAGAGTCTCTCAAAAATTACCCTCAAAATGATTGTAACTGGGGGATATCGTGTCATTTGGGGGGTGATTTACGAAACCTCCTCTAATTTTCCAATATTTTTCAAAACAAAATCTTCAATATTTTGAAATAAATTTCACTATAATTGAGGGTAAAATTGGGTGGACAGAAAGAAATATTATGAAATTAGTATATTCTCTCATTTTTGAAATGGAAAAATTGAAAAGGATCTAGTACAATATACTATATGATAGATAAATTTCACCATATTCATTGATTCTAATACGGAAAATAGAAGCACAAATTACAATGTCTGACGGTGAAATGTTACCCTACAGCACGGCAGATGATCGGTTAATATTAGTGATC
This sequence comes from Meteorus sp. PSUC_FEM 10030008, assembly GCA_018881525.1. Lineage (NCBI taxonomy): Eukaryota > Metazoa > Arthropoda > Insecta > Hymenoptera > Braconidae > Meteorus > Meteorus sp. PSUC_FEM 10030008. Next base: position 3,527 of record JABMBR010006388.1, read on the forward strand.
ATCGTTTGTTATCGACTCTGTAGCGGTGTCGCGCAGTTTGGTGAAAAACAAAGCTACGAATCAGTGTATCCGTATACACCAGAGCGTTCCTACGTTATAACTTATGTTTGAGGTTATTTAATGAGGGGTTAAGTGTATGAGTTTCATATAAAATCATAGTTCCAGGATAATGAATTATTCTAGAATCATTTTTCCCATTCAATTGGTCATCCGTATTGACACGTCCAGGACGTTATTTCGATGCGGATTCGTTCCTCGAAATTTGAACTAGCGAGTTGGACACTGGGAATAGATAGTTGATTGATTTGATTTGATAATTGATAATGATTTCACTCGTTTCTTGGATTCTTGTCGATGTAGGCCGGATCCCTAGTGTCTTTCCGTTGGAACAGTTATTTAAATTGATTAATTTCGAATTAGAGTTCGAAATTGGTAGAAGAGTCGCTACTCGCTAACGAGATCCTCGGGTGAGATGTTGGAAGGATAGGTGCGTCGTTTCATGAGATTGTTCAAGTAAAATAAATTGTTGGTTCATTAACACAAATAATTGAGATCACTTTACAATAGTTGATTACAGTAATGACGTCTGACGATTCAGACGTCGTAGAAATGATTCGTAAGACTCGTTATGAACTTGAACACTCTTGCTTGATTGCTTAAAGACTCGGTAAACAAAATGCATAATCACGTCGATAGATTGAATAATGAAGGTTAGTATGTAAACACATTGAATGATTGAATAAGAAGACGATTATAAGGGAGGTTATTGCGCAACAGTTCGCCAGGATTTCATAGTTGGAATCCGTGCGGACTGTTTGTCATTGGTGAATCTCTTATCAAGATTCACTGGATCTGTTGATGAATGACTCAAGGTGTTGCAATTGATCAGTTAGATGTGAAAGTGGGAATTCATTCCGCATTTGTCAATTTCGAGACGTTTGCCAGGTCGTGGCAGCAACTGAAGACTTCTTTGAGTGACGAATTCAGAAGCCAGATGAACAGTTTCCAAGTCCACTGAAAATTAGGTAATGAAAAAAAGAGAAGTGATGACTCGTTTAACGAATATGTTTATAGGAAGCTAGAGATTGCAGCACAGACAAATGTGAAATTGTCAGCAAGCATCTAGTACATTATAGAGGGTATTCAACTGAGGCAATTAACAAAGTCGTGTTGTTTGGTGCGAAAAATATAAAGGAATTGAAAGATAGGTGGTCTCAATACCAGCAAATGAAGCAAAGAATCTCACAGAAGCCGAGAGACTTCAAGAGAACACGACGCACATCGCATAATGAAGTTAGTAGAGCAGGAAATGGCCGAACGTGTTCCGATTGTGGTGAAAAAGACCACTTGAGTAAGGACCGCCTTAGCAGAGACAAGGGCGTCAAATATTTTGAATGGGGTAAACAATGGGAACATAGCCACAGAATGTCCGAAGACATCCAAAGTTTGCAATGCAGCCATGCAACGAAAAACGAGATGAGATAACATTAAAGAAGTGGAGATCCATGGTCAGAAATTCCAAGTACTTGTTGATACTGAAAGTGATTCGACTTTCATAAGAACAGATGAGAATGTACGAATCGGAGCACCAGCACTTTTTCTTAACTATATTAAGTTCGTGGGTCTAGAATCTGAAGACAATCAAACTTGTGACGAGTTTACAGCTGAAATCAGCATAGACAATGAACGTTTTACCACAAAATTCCATGCAGTATCAGGACATGACTTGAGATACCCAGTTTTTCTTGGCGCTGATTTTCTGAGACAAGCGAAACTCATAATACGAGTAGGAATCATTTCAATCAAAAAGAAGGAAGTCGAGAACCATCATATTTTCCACATAAACGTTATTGGTGAGTGTGACGAGATTGATCTTTCTAACGTTTCAGATTCTTGTCAGCGACACGAAATCAACAACATCATCGACATTTATGAGCCAAAGAAGACAAAAGATGTGGGCATAACAACTAATATTATTCTCAAAGACGACACTCCAGTTGTGTCTGCTCCGAGACGTCTGTCAGTACATGAAAGGAAGGTTGTAAATGAGATCATGGAAGAATGGCTGCAAGCAATGACAATACAACCTTCAACGTCAAAATATGCAAGTCCAATCATACTAGTCAAGAAGAAAGACGGTAGCACGAGAGTCTGTATCAATTGTAGAATATGAATAGAAAGATGGTGATATTACGATATCCATTGCCTATAATCAAAGACCAGATAAATGCACTCCAAGGTGCACGAATTTACACGACGCTCGGCCTGAGAAATAGTTATTTTCACGTACCTGTGGCAGAAAGTAGTCGAAAATATACGGCGTTTGTAACTCCTGCAAACTAATATGAATTTCTTGAAACTCTGTTTGGACTGAGCACAGCGCCGGCGATGTTCCAAAAATACATAAATACTATTTTCAAAGAATTGATAAAAAGAAAAATAGTTATAACTTACATGGACGACATCATTATTATTGCGCAAAATACCGAGGAGGCCATGACGCGGTTCAAAAGAGTGATTTCTGTAGCACAAGAGCATGGTCTGCATATAAATTGGAAGAAGTGCCAATTTCTAAAAGAGGAAATAGAATACCTGGACCATTTTATTTCAAAGGACACTGTCAGAGTTCCAGAATCGAAAATACGGGGTGTCAGCGCATTTGGGACGCCCACAAATGTAAAGATGTCACAAAGTTTTTTTTTTATCTGGGTACTTGAGAAAATTGGTAGCAGGTTATGCACAAATTGCCAGACCGTTAACAGATCTGCTGAAAGAAGATGTCAAGTTTCAAATCAGTGGTCAACAAATAGCAGTGACAGCAACGTTAAAACGAGCCATTATCAGCGAGCCAGTGCTGAGGATGTATCGAATTGGTGCTGATACAGAACTTCATACCGATGCGTCGTCACACGGATATGGAATAATATTGATGCAGGAAGGAATAGATGATGTGGTATCCCGTCTATTATGCCAGTGGGAAATCAACGCCAGCCGAATCGAAGAATTCAAGCTATGAATTAGAGGTATGAGCGGTGATCAAGGATGTGACAAAATTCCGAGTATATTTGATCGGAATCCAATTCAAGATTATAACCGACTGTCAAGCGTTTACGATGACGATGAGGAAAAAAGATTCATGCCCGAGAGTTGCACACTGGGCGTTACAACTACGAGAGTATCAATATGAAGTTTGCCACCGAGCTGGACGGAGTATGCAACATGTCAACGCTCCAAGTAGGAACCCATTACCTACAATATTGGTTGTACAAGAATGCCAAGGAAGTATCCTCGCTCGTATAAAATGCGCACAGACAGATCGGGAAAAACGCAGGATATTTATTGATGTGACATCAGGGAAAAACAACAACTTCGTGGTAAAAAATGACCCTTTATGCAGAGAACTCCATGGGGAGCCATTAACAGTGGTCCCGAAAAAGATGCAAACCCAAATTATAAGGCAAGCGCATGAGAAAGATCACTATTCAGTGGCGAAGACGAAAGCTCTCACATGTAAAATTATTGGTTCAAAGGGGTGCAATGTAAAATAGTTGGAATAATGTAATAGTTGTATTCTAGCCGAGCGAAAACATGGAAAACCTGAAGGACTCATCGAGATGATTGATAGGGGAAATGTCGCAAACACAGAAGAAATATCAGTACTTATTAGTAATTGTGGATTCCTTCACCAAGTTCACGTGGCTTCATCCCTCAAAAACAACCAACGTAGCCGAAGCCCTAGACCGCGTTCGCAAACATTTGGGAATCCAAGACGAATAATCACAGATAGAGGGGCAACGTCCAAGTTCGAGAAAATCCAAAATCTACTAATCACCACGCGAATTCCACGGGGGAACGGACGTGTGGAGCGAGTGAATCGAACACTCATTCTAATATTGACGAAATTGACCGCACCTGAACCTAGAAACTGGTACGAGTATGTCGATAAATTGTAAGTTTATTCAAATAATTTTGTTTCTAGGAGCACAAAGAGGACCCCCTTCCGATTACTAATCGGTTTTAAGATGCGAACGAAAAAGGATGATAGAATAAGAGAGTTAGTAGAGGCTGAGTGGATAGAACAGTTTAAGGAAGCGAGAAATGAAATTCGTGGTGCAGCTGTAAAAGACATAATCAAGATCCTGGGCACACCAGGATTGATTAAATAGAGACGAAAATAATTTATTAGCAGAGTCAGAAAATATTGACGATAGACGAAAGATGATTGACGAAACAAGAGAAGAAAAGTTAAAGTTAAGGGAATTACCTGAGTACGCAGCTAGCCATAGATTTTTAGTCGCTAACTTGAGTAGCGTAGTATGTAAACGTGACGATGCCGCGAATACGTCGCTTTAGTGCGCACGCGCACGAATGGGCACTGTTGCGTGCCATCACACGCTTTTAATATTTGCTCAACAATCTTTGAACGGCAATTATACTTAACATTGTACAATTTTAATATTCAATGGAAAGATTTTGGGACCCATTACTAAACTTTCTAATCCGGATTATGTACATAAGTTTCTATTGAAGCGACAGTTACAACTAAAAATTCATAACTTAATGATCAGTTTTACGATTATTATATTTCACATCTGTTATTTTTCCTTATCTTACAATTTAATCCAAAACGAATGTCTCCTAACTATACCTTTCCCCACCCGCTGCAAGGCATCTCCCTTCGCCAATTTTCCTCCACTCTTCCCTCTATCAAGGACCACCCTCTCTAATTCAGCCAACCAATTATCATTCATTTTTCTATGTTCCCACCTCCTAATCCATTCTTCCCATCTTGTCTCATCAATATAATCCCAAGAAAATTTTAAGAGACATTCATTCAAGATTCCTTTCAAGTACCGAGTAAATACATTCCAACTTCTTTCCAATCCAATCCAGAGAATTATATCTCAGTCAATTGTTCGTGACTATTAATCAAAACAATAAATAAATTGATTCAACATTATATTACGCAGAATCATTATTGATTAACTTCATTACATTGAAGTGTAGTGAAGTATTGTGTGAAGTATCGTAGACTATAAATTCAGAAGAGAAATTCGCGACTTTTTTTCGATTGGGACTCCACCCTGATCGCGGCATTACCACACAAAAAACAGGTACCAAATTTCATTAAACTAATCATTTCGAATTTTCGTAAGCTCACACTATTGTGTGTAACCACTATTGTGTGTACCCACCTTCCCTCAATTTTTGTTATAAATTAACAATCTCTTTTTTTGAACTATATTTTTATCATCGACCCAATTTATAGATGTTTCTACGGTTTCGAATCTACTGTAGTCTAGTAGCTCGCTTTTAAATTCCGCGCCATGACTTATAATACTGCGATGTTGCCACATGTGTGAATTGCTAAAAAATCTCGACGATTTTTTCGTTATTTCTCCTAACACAAGCAAGCTTCGCATGTTTTTAAAAAAGAAAAATGTTCATAGGATATTCGTTTATATATCGTTCAAATTTCCCCAAAATCTATTGGTTAATTCCAACGTAATAAGTATAAGACTAAGTCGAAAGCACAGATTTCCATAAAATGCCATGTTAAGTACATCAAAATAAAATTATTAATTTCTCCTTTCAAAGCCAAGCAAAGGTGACAAAAATTTAACTGAGTCATTTTTAGAAAGGTTTTTGCGTCTCTGCAAATTTTCGTAATTTTCTGTTTGTTAATTGATTTAGCTAAGTAACTCCCTTAAAATAGTGTGCTAATTCAGATTCAATTCTTTCTCGTATTTTTGTAACTTGTGCATATTGTCATTTATTTAAATAAAAGAGATTTTCCTCATTAAATATGAATAAATATCTACATTCATTCCATCAAATCTAACGTCACTGCTCATGAAAATTTCCTGACTTCCTCCACCTCACAGACGACAGTTTTCAAATTCTTCAGCAAACCCCACGAGAATCAGTCTCCAACTTTTGGGGTCAAATTTTTTCCTTTTTTCGTTAGGTATACTCAAATAATCATCTGAACCGAACCTCCGTGGATGATGAACCTCTGGTTTTCGTTGGAACCAACCTTCATATGGAGTCTTGTCATCATTTTTTCTAGATACAATCTCATTTTGTAAATAAGCAGCTGTATTAATTGCCTCAGACAACAACTGTTTTACACCTTCTCTGCTATTATCGCCAATCTTGCGTTGTCCTCGAGTGTTCTGATCTCTCTGGAATCAGCGCTTCACATGAACTTCGAGTTCTCCAGCGATTATAGTTCTACTTTCAGGTAGATGATATAAAACATTTCGGACAATAATATCACAGAAATCACTCATAATTACTTGACTAATTCCAAAGGAATCCTCTTACCATTAACGCCGTCAGTTCTATCCATCATGGGGAAGACAAACACTTTAATATGATTCCATGAAAACAGTATTCCCTCGCGACCTCTTGTCCATTCTGGAAACACTCTGGAAACAGAGTGGAAATGGATTCTTTATGTAACCATGCTGTTTCCAGAGTGTTTTCAGAATGTGTTTGTTACACGGAAAGAACGAAATATCAAAAATTAGTAAATAGTTGTAAAAAGTGGAATCCGATACTAATAATTGGTATTATTCTGCGTTTAATGCAAACTAGTTCACCAATTTTTGTTGTTCCCCAAAAACTCCTATCAATGATACAAAAAACTAATCACATTTTACTGGTTTTCAGCATAAATTCATGATAAATTGGTGAAAGTTAATCAATATATGACATACATTTATCCAAAAAGTCATACATGGCAAAATGAAAAATTGGTA
>JABMBR010006389.1:0-10287 GCA_018881525.1 Meteorus sp. PSUC_FEM 10030008
TATATAATATATATATATATAGTATGCGAGAACGTGGAAATATAATAAATGTACCGTGACGCGCTCGTGAGAGTCTGTTGGGCGTGACGGGTACGAGAAGGAGAGTCGAGAGAGCCGACGCCGTACGTTCTCTCTTCCAGGAAGGTCCAAGCCATCCTCCAGACTACTGTCGGGAGGGTAACGTTTTTTATTTCCTTTTTTTTTATTCTTATTCATAAATATGTTTTTTGCCAATCATTATTTGGAAATATGCGAATATATTGGTTTAGACTCAATGATTGATTGAAGTTATGTTGATGATTTTATGCATCCACATGTTTATTTTATTTCATTTTTCTGTTTATTTGAATTGACAAATTTAATTAATTGGGGCCGATTGGTGTTGAGTTAAAGTGATAAAAACGTAAATGAAGATCAAAATTTTTAGATCTTGCACTTTTTCCAATGGGAAATTGAACAAAATATTTTTCCTGTCGTAAATCCGATAGAGAAGATGAGGGAAAAACATGATCAGTAAATAACTCATTGCAAGTTCTAGAAGTTTTTATAGAGGGTAATGTAAAATAAATAAAACATAAGAGAAAAATGAGTGAATATTAATAGTAATGTATGTGTGGATATTATTATTTATGAATATTTCGTGATGGATTTATGAATACATATCAGAAAATAGGCGGTTGATATTATTAACTAACCGCGAGATTTGTCATTCGAATGATTTATAGCCATATACAGACAAAAGTGAATATTAATATTAAATGAAATTATCAGTGCATCATATGACTAATAACAACTGCCCACACATTGACAGATGATAGCTAATATATGAATGTGAAAATATATGAATGTGTATGCACATTTATCAATTACTTTTCATCTTTGTGCATTCACTAAACATTTTTTTTCTTCGTTTCACTGCACACCTGTTCTCTCTAATTGTCATATCACATGAACCATTCATCATTCAATTAAATACCTGCATTTTTTCATTACATATAATTACAATGGAATAACTTCAATACTTGAGAATGTTTTACAATGTGACAATGACGGAATTCAGCAGTGAAATATCGTTTTATTGATTATGATAAATAATAATGTGATGATATATCTGACAGGTGAAATTTAATGTAAAGTTTGTGTTGCTCAAGAAAGGTTTTTTCCACCTTTTGCAAACTTATTGTTCTGCTCTTATCTATCATATCGATTATTTATCACTATTGTACTAATAGTGTACACATTGCAATATGAAAAGTAAGTTTCGTTTGGCAGAGTTTGTTGAACAATTTTCTTATTTATCATTCATAACTTTCGAAGATTTTACTAAATTCGCAAATCATTTTTGAGATTATTACAGAATGTCGTGGAATAATTCGCGGTGTGGAAGTCATAGAAATTTATATGAAATTTAATTTAGGACAATTTCACAATTTAAAACCGAACAGAAAATTGTGAATAAAATTCTTGATAACATTTAGAATTGATTGCATCGGCTGACTAAATTCATCTGAATGGTGAGAAACGTGATTACTTGCATATGAAAATGACACAGAAAGAAGGAGGTAAAAAAAAAAAGTACATTTGACTAGGCAATAAACATGATTGTGTTGAGAGCGCCACTTGAAGTTGTATATAATTCTCAACCACTTCCTCATCTGCGCGACTATACAATAAACCATTTGTACATAACGTAAGACTTACACATTTAAACAATTATATACATACACAAATGTTTATATAAAGATATATTCACGTACACAGCCATGAGCATTTATAACGTTTGAGTTGGGAAAGCGAAGCCATTAAAGTCGTTCATGCTTCGTGCAAACCAAGTTTCATGTTATGTGTGTATATATAACTGGAGAAAAATATCCATGCAATATTCCGACAGACGATGGACAGTGGAATGGACGTGTACGCATGTAAAAATGGAGGAAATGCGCACACAAGTCACTTGTGAGTTGGGAACTGATAGAAAAGGGTATAAGTGGGTTGGTGAAAGAGACACACACACAGAAAAAGAGACGGTGAGAGAATATGAGAGGAAGAAACATGTTCACGGGACACGAGAAGCCGTGACTTGGGTCCGTAGCAAATCGTGCTTCAGTCCCACCCTCAATTTTTTTTTCTCACTTTTTTTATTTTACTTTTCGAATTCTTTTTTTTATCGAAATCTCTTTCGTGTTCTACATATGGATATATATTTATATATATTCCTCGTTCCCAGCTAGAAAAATTCCTCAACGCTTCGTATTTTTTTTTCTTCTCATACTTTATTTTTATTCATGAAAAAATGTTTTTATTATTCTTTTTATCTTCCGTTTAATGTGGATATAAATTTTTTTTGTTTTTTTCATTCTTACTTCATGCGCAAGTCCATCAAATTCAACATGCGCGGTATTTTTTCCCAGATTGTCAGAACCACAATATCAGAATCTCGTCAAAACATTTGAAATTAATTTCCTATGTTTAATTCATTCATTTCTATCAATCATATCTTTCCCACTCTGCGCATTCATTTTTTATCATTACGTCATTTTATTTTCATGTCTGGACACACCAACATTTTTTTTTCTACTCTCTCACCCTCTTATTTCTCCATTATTTCTGTGTTTTCTTTGTAACAACATATTAGTTATATTCTTTTACGACCTACCGCTATATTTTCGCAGTGGGTGGAGATTCTGCATGAAAACGATGGGAGAAACGAAATAAAAAAACCAACGAAATTCATAGGTATGAAGCTGGAAAAAAAATGATGACGATGATGGTAATAATAATAGTAATAATAATAAAGATGGAACTAAAAAAAACGATGATGGAAAACATGGAGATGAAGAAGGAGTAGAAGAAGAGATTTGGTAACGCATACAGCCACCGAATGTGCCACGGCCACGAACTAATTGCTATAATTAATTAAATAATTCCTGTAATTAGACGAGTTGTGGGACGGAGTCGCGAAAAGAAACGATGCCTTGAGCCAAGTGACTACCGTCGAAAGATATTACTACTTTCATTTATACCCACCTGAAATACTACTAAATATATATATATCAAACTGATACAGAAAATATATTGCGAATTGATAATGGCACTTTAATTGGTGTTGAAACATTTTTTTTCACCCTTTTTTCTTATTATTTAAAAAAATTCCAATTACTTTATCGCCACTTCCACTTAATACTAATAAAATTAATTGAATTGTTATGATAATTATGATAGATCAATGGTAATTATATCATTTCTCTAATGTGTTATATAGACCGATAACAAAAAAAATGTTGATCATAATTGAACGCGGTTGGATAATTATTTCTGGTTTACTAATACAATAAGTTTGTTGTGTGTATGTGAAATTGTAATGTGGCATTGTTTATTATTAATAAAGGAAATTTAGACGCTGAGATCAATACGTGTGTTGATATTTGAAGTGAGGGGGGAAAAAGTGCAGGAAAATTACCTCATGGGAAAAAATTTATTTGGTTTATTAGAAATAATTTTAGTCATATTATCTTAAAATCATGTGGATATATTCGTGTGGATTTTTTTTTCTTGTTTATTCATTGAGTGAACTGTCAGTCGAAGAATGAGAATGAATATTTCAATGTGCAATGTTTGAATTCCAGGAGATATGGTACAAAGTGCAGTGGTTGCCTTCAAGGTATAAGTCCAACGGATCTTGTGAGAAAAGCGCGTGACAAAGTTTTTCACCTCAACTGTTTCACCTGCCTCGTTTGTCGAAAGCAGCTGAGCACTGGTGAGGAGCTCTATGTTCTTGATGACAACAAGTTTGTCTGTAAGCAGGACTACCTGTCGGGAAAGCCCATCATACCTGACACTCATCATACTCATGGACATCATGGTAAGAAGCGCGCGCGGCTGCCCGTCGGCGTATTCATGTGGAAATTAAGAAATGCTATGCGCGCGCGGTTTTAAAGTCACTCAGAGTCCATTTCTTCGAGCGCACCAAAAGGATTAGAAAACGCTTCAGCGATCATTGCTAAGGATTCTTTTACATTTTTCTCTTTTATATATTCATTCTCGATTTTATTCCTTTTTATTTTTTATTCATATATCATTCTGTAAACCCTTTACCTCATTGATCTATACTCTCAGTGACGTTTTATGATCTCACTGTTATTTTCGTTTGTCCTCGTGCATTTTTAGACCTTCTTTATATTTAATTTATTATCCCGAAAATTCTTCTTTTTATTATACGAAATTACAGATGAGAACGAGGTGAAAATAAAAATAATATCATTTGTTTCTTTTTGATTTATTTTTCTTTCCATTCGGTATAGAAATATTGATACTGTGTTATTTTCATTCTCGTTTTTGAAAGTCATAAATATTTGCACGCGTTGATTTGCGACTTTTATTATATTTTTTATGACTCTAATTTGTATATTTTATAAATTTCATAAAATATCTTTTCCTTCTCCTCCATCGTGGGAATCGCTAATCTCATTAAGTAACATCACTAAAAATGTTTATCAAGAGCATGATAACATTTTATCATTTGGACTTCTCATGACAATTTCGCAATTCACACAGTTATCCTTCTTCACTATCGTCGAATTTATCCATCACAAACACTGAGACACTAAATATCACATCATAACTAAAGACAAAAAATTGTGACAGATGATTTTTTTCATCCTCTTCTCACCAATTACGCAACAACACCTCATCAACTCCACAATCAATGCTTCTGACAAACAATCCCCGTCTCACATCGATCTCATAATTGTTTTCAATGCGAAAATACAAACAGATATAACACGCAAATCAATTCAAATCAATTCATGCAAATGTAAAAGAAAAAAAAAAATCTGATTTATCCAACATACACAATGAAGTACATAAACAAATATACATATGAATAAGTTTGAAAAATCTTTTTTAAATATCACGTCGCGGCCGACGGCGCACTTTTATACATTTATAAATACACATACACAATACATGTAGACACATGTGAGCAAGCTGTAAAAACACGAGCATCATTGAAGGGCGCTAGGGTGAACAAGAGCTCGTTTTCTTCTCTCACCTTCGTACACCGTCCCAACAAAATGAAAAAAAAAAAAGGGCGAGAGCATATTATATATATAAAAAAGAAAATCACAGAGAGCATGAAACCCGTCGGCATCGACACGGTGCGTGAATACAAGAGACGATATATAAACTCCCAATATTTTTCTCTTTCTTTCTTCATCTCTCACACGCGCACTTCTTCACTTTATTTTTTTTCCGTCTCGTTTTTTTTTTATATACTTCAAACTACTCTGTTGTCTCTGTCTTTATACTTCTTATATATATACCGACCTCTCAGTTTCGTGAGGTTTTGTAACCGTGAAACGAATACGAGGGTCGTTACGTTACGCAGCGGGTTCTCTTTTGTCGCATGCCGACAGCCGACCGCAAGCAATACCGCAAGCATAAACCCCCGCGCGCACATATTCTTCCTTTATCACTCTCTGCTCTTCGTTTACGCTCTCTCACTCTTTTTCGTGATGATCTAGAAGTGGGAACCATGGGCCCCCAAAGACACGCCGGCCTTCTATCGAATAACCACGACCTAAACGTCGTGACCCCCTCAGGAGAGACGTCATTATCATTTTCACGATTTTTTTTTTATTTCAATGAGTTATTGCAGTGAAAAAAAAAATATTAATGCAGATATATAAATTTTTTTATTGTTATTCTATTCAGGTTTATTGAATGATCCAATGTAGTATATGACAATGTGATCGTGTGAGGGAATTTTATTTCATTATTAGACGAAGAAAAAATAATTGTTGGTTGAAAAAAAAAGAATTGTCCAGGCTGTTTTGATGTTTTTTTCAGTTGATTTAAAATTCATTTTGTCGATGATTCGTAAAAGAATCGCCGATTATGCCGGCAGGTAGTGATTCATTGATGGGTTCCGGTTCAGAAGATGAAGACGATGATGGTAGTCATCATCATCATCATGGTGGTGTTGGCAGTGGTCATTTAGGACCACACGGTTTAGGACCAGGCAGCGCTGGCGATCAAGGGATTGGTCACGGTGGCGATTTACCCCTTGGTAGTGATTCGTGTAAGCAAGAGGACTCTGAGGATCAAGGTAAAATTATTTAATTCAATGGACAGAACAAATTCATCAATTCATTTCTATCAAAATATTCTATACATGAATATTAGCATAAATAAATTAATTTTGAATCAATAAAATTTATTTATTGGACCTATTCGTTCTATTGTTCTAATTGTGTTCAAGGACGAACGTTACTGTATCAACAATTCATAATTTACGAATATTCAACAAAAATTCGATTGACATAAATAAAGAATGGATAAGTCCACCTATTTCACTAAAAGCAGCAATTTTTATCAATTCCCAATTTTATGATGACTTTTTCGAATTTCATTCTCTAACGTGATCAAATATTGTCATGTAATCAATATTCCTTACAATTGACACTGGCGTTCGTCTTTAATTGAACAAAATCATCAAAAAATCCCTAAAAATCCTGTCAATAAAAAAAGTAAAACCGCAACATTTAAAATATAAAATATCTCATACTATTTACACGCACCAATAGCTTATTATCCAATTTTTTTTTCGCCCTATCATCCCCGTTTTCTGAAGAGGGGAGCCAAAAAAAAAACGCTGACAATGGGCTACACCACGTTCACTCATTTTTCTCTCGCTTTTGTATATACACACGATAACTTTCTGCCATATATGAAATGCATTGTGAACGTTTGGGGTTTATAATATATGTATACGCACACGTATTCACATATATTCATGAAGAAGGGGTGGGAGTATTGGTGGGGTAGGTAAAAAAAACTCTCCAGCCGGTTATGCTGGTGTGCATTAAGGGTTTTCTTCAAGGGGTGTCTGTCTATCTGGTTGTGCGGTGTGACACTGTCCAAACATTTTCTTTGTCCCGTGGTTAAGACCTACCCCGTGCTCGAGCAGATTATCGCCGTGTGCTCCCTTTGTATATAGATATATAGCAAGTATGTATGTATAGCTTTCACCTCACTTTTATAACAATAATCCTGATGCACGAGGGATGATATTGCCAACCCCTATAACCCAGTTGTTATAGCGATGCGCGTCGATCGGTAACGGATATACATTACATAGTGGATAAGAATTGAGGGATGAAATGGTGAAAGAAAACAAAAAGAAAGAGAGAATTAATCGAGAGAATTAAAAGTTGAAGATTGAGGATTTGAAAGAAGTGTACATTGAATGTTAAAAATGAAGCAGGAAATTGCTGATGTTGCAGAATTGAATGTTTGGACAGTATTCAAGAGGAGGAAAAGTGTTGGATTGATTTTCATTCCATGTATATGCTAATGATTTTTGTTTCATCACAATCCATAATGAAAAATGAGAATTACTTATCACATTTTTCCCAACATTGGAGAAGTTTTCCTTGTATTGTGGTTCTCCCCTTTTTTTTGGTTTCTTTTTTTTTCTTTAATTGATTGGTGGTATTTAGGTTCTTTGGATGGTGATCCCGAAACGAGGGACAGTCAAACAGAGAATAAAAGTCCGGATGGTGGTGCTGGTGGAGGTAACGGTGATAGTGGCGCTGGATCGAAACGACGTGGTCCACGTACAACAATAAAAGCTAAACAGTTGGAGATATTAAAAACGGCTTTTCAAGCAACACCAAAACCCACAAGACACATCAGAGAACAGCTTGCTAAAGAAACAGGTCTTCCAATGCGAGTGATACAGGTAAAGTTGATGAAGTGATCTGAAAAATATTGAAAGGAATCATATGAAGTTAATAAAATTATTCTGAGGGATGAGACGTGAGGCAAATCCAATTATTCTATTTATTTTCTTCGGTGTGATCCAAAGGTTTGGTTTCAAAACAAAAGGAGTAAAGAACGTAGATTGAAACAACTTACGTCAATTGGGAGAAGTCCATTTTTCAATGGTTCGAGAAAAATGCGTGGTTTCCCATTGAATCTCAATCATGGTGCATTGGGAGGTGACGATGGACCACCACCAGGATTTCCATATTTCCCTACGGATAAATTTGAGTTTAGTTATGGTGGACCAGTTGGTTTTCATCATGAATTCTTCGGTGCACATCCACCACCACATCCACATGGACCACCATTTGCTGGTCCTGGTAATCCTGGTGAGTTTGATGAATACATAATGATGTCAAAGCTGAGGTGAAAATTGATTTGGGATTAGAGTACATTTAGAATGACATGGGAATGTGACAAAATATTGATTCGATAATTTTTTCGATTCTAACGATTGAAAATATAATGACAGATCATTCGGAGATGGAAACTAAGTACAATTTTATGTCTGATGGTAGTTCCAAATTTGTTTGTGACAGGACTGGATCCTGCAAGTTTAGCTGGAATGGCGGCTGCAGCAGTTGCAGGAGAATATCCACCACCGGGCGCCGCGGGCGGCCCCCCGGAATTTCTCACAGGACCGCCAGGCCAGGGACCTCAACCACCGACGGGCGGTAGTCCCGGCGAGTTTCTAGCACCTACAGGTACTTAAGACTTACAATGTAATCAACGAATCACACTGGATAAACTACGTTGGTTTTTGAAAAAGGGTCTGGAATGTGAAAATCATTTTTAGCTCCTCATAATTTCTCGAGAAATTGAAATATTCAATGAAGATGAGACATCAATATGAACTCATTCAATGCAAATTAGACAAATAGTTCAAAATATTTCTTATTCACATTAAACACAGTGGTTAAACTTGCCCGAATAAATTTCACGAGCCGAATATAAATGGAAGATTTATTTTTTTGAAAAACGAATTGACAATAGAATATATTGGAAATGTTGATTTAATCCGATTGTTTCCTTTTATTCTTCTTATTCATAGCAGTATTAATAATTCATATTCACTTCTTGTATTTTTCTTTCTCTCCTCCGTTCTCAGGTGGTGGACAGGGTAATCCTGGTGGAGGCGGCAACTGTGGTGGACCCGGGGGCGGTGGAGGCGGTGGTTTCCCGGAGCAGCAGCACCAGATGCAGAGCGAGGGCCTTGCCTGGTAGAACGAGTTTACGTTTAATTAATCTCTATGTAGTCCACAATTCATCCAGACTCGATTAAATATGCGCGTATATACATGTATGAATTGAAGTGTATGCATGTGAGTGTGAATCGTCTGATGTGTGTGCCGAATAAATATTAGAATAATAGCACATCAATATTGAAAAAGGAAAAAGAACTCTAATGAAAAAATTGAAAAAACCCAGTGAAAATGGAGTTGGTATCCTAAAAAATAATATAAATGAATGACAAATTTAATGACCGAGTCTGGATCAATCGATTATTTTTTTTTCTTTCATTCTTTCTATTGATGAAAGTAATTCATAAATTTTGGGATAAACATTATAGATCACTGTGAGAGAAAGATATAATATGAAAAAAATAATAGTAAGATGCAGATTATTTTTCTTCCCTTCAAATGCGCCCTTCTTCTTGTATAAAAATAATAATTGTCATTTTTCATTATTCATTCTATTGATATTATTAACGATACATTATTATTTTGCTATAAAATCACAATTGCACATTCTTAATGACACATTGATTGAATAATCTTGTCATGAAACAGTACTACAGCAATGCAATATAATTAAAATATCGCTCTTATTATTATTCTTATTAATATCTTTAGACGAGAAGAAAGATAAATTTTCGATGCTATTATTATTGTGTATAAAATTTGGTAAACGACCTCTAATGTAATATGTATTTCCCTCCCTTATCTATTGTTGATTATAATTAAACGTTAATTATCGTGAAATCCCTGTAGATAAATTTTTCATTTCCACATGTGCAATAAATAATGATTGCATTTGGGAGGAAAAAAAATAAGTGAAAAGCGGAAGCAAACGATAATGAGTGATAACATTTGCATATGCACACACAAATTCATATTCATAGTTACGTTCGAGTAATATGAGGGTAAAATAAATGTCATAAAAGAAAGACACGATGAGGATAAGCGCCAGAGTTGAAAATACTTTCGCAATGAAATAAAAAAAAGGGTTGTGTGTTGATGCAGATGGAAGAGAAAAAAATTGTACGACGTTATCATTGGGTGAGAAATAAAAGTGCACTCGAAAGCAGACGCATAACATGTGAAAGCAAAATTTCGCTGATTGTCATTCAATATATAGAGATATAAATAATAATGAAAGGATGAGTGAAATGAAGTTAGATTTTTGTTGAGAGCAATGACTAACACAATGTAAATACGAAATATATATATATAACAACCCTTG